>CAJNDV010033347.1:1494-35512 GCA_905221635.1 Symbiodinium sp. CCMP2456
GGGTAGTTATAAGTAGGGTTTAGGGTTTAGGGTTTAGGGTAGTCATAAGTAGGGTTGTAAGTAGGGTAGCTATACTTAGAACTCAGATCATGGGACTTATAACCCCACTTATAGCTACCCAGGAGCCTCCAAGTCGACACCCCGAGCCTGGGGTTTTAAAGATCCTAACCCCCACACCCGACAGGGTTGCTAGGGATCCTAAATCCAAAAACCTGTAAACCCCTAGACCTTCCAGGATCATAACCCCACCTGCCCCTTCAAACCCGAAGCACTCGGATGTCCGACGATTCCGACGATCCTAACCCCTGAACCCCTAAACCCTGAAACCCTAAACCAACAAAACCCTAAACTCTAGGACCTAAGCCCTAAACCCTAGCATCTTAAAGAAAGTCCTACAGCCGAAGCGTTCAGGCTCCAGAGCATTGGTCTCCAGCCTTCCATTCTGCAATCCTGCACAGAGGTTCGTGTTTAGGGTGCAGGGGTTTAGGGGTTGGGGTTTGGGGGTTTAGGGTTTTGGGGGTTTAGGGTTTAAGGTTTATGTTATACGTCGGGTTAGAAGTAGGGTTCCTCTAAGGGTGCTATAGGGTTTAGGGTTTAAGGTACTCATCAGTAAGGTTGTTAGTCTGGTAATTGGTACTTCATTCAGTCAAACATGCAGTCATGTGCCCAAAGTCTCGTAAAACGTTGGGGGAAACCCCACAACGGTACCCCCTGTGAAGGGGCCTCTTCTAGGAACCATAATATAGACGCGCGCTCATCTGATTTCCCATATTAGGGGGACTTGTAAGCAGGAGTAAACCTACCCATGAACCTCCAAGTACCCCCACCAACAGCCCTGAACCAACAAAGGCAGAAAGGGTTTAAGTAGGTATCTTCGGGCTTCAAGACAAAATCAAGTTAGGCTCGAACCCTGCCACACCTCCAATACCCGGCCCCCTACGAACCTAGACCCGGAGCTTCAAAACCTAACTAGCATGTTAAGCCCCTCAGCTCAAAGTAAGGCTAGAACCACAAAGAATAAGCCCCAAAGAGCCCTTCAAGCCATCATCCTCCTTCTGCATACAGAAAATCGATCAGTATATCATATATCCCTAAACCCTAAACGCCCCAAAAAACCCTAGCTATATGCATATGCCCAAAGACTGACATCCCACCCTGCGTTCTTATCCCCCATGGGCGGCCGCACTTCGCGCCTTCGCTGCCCGCGGGGAATCCCAGAAGTTCAGGACCCCCGTCGTATTAAGGGGTGCAGGGTTAAGGGTTATGGGTACCCATAGGCTCTATAGTAGTTCCTTTTTGAGATTGCCTTATAGGATCCGAAATATAGACCGCAAAAAGGAACTGCAATCGCGCCTATGGGTATCTCATGGTTCTCATAATCCTCGTTAGGGGTTGCGGGTGCTCATATGGAAGCCTAATCAACTGAGTATTCCTTCAGAGGGCTCCTTACTGTAACCTTTACTATTCTATACTCCTAAACCCGATTCTAATTATTCGAATTCTATAAGGCGCCTATGATAGGGGTTTAGAGCTTTAGGTCTTCGGGCTCAGGGGTCTGCGCACAGATCATTCTGGTGTAGAGGTTTGGGGAGCCCCAGTACGCCAGTCTCCTCACTACTTGGAGGCCCAGGGACTTAGTAAGTAGGTTATAAGTAGAGTTATAAGTACCCTAACTGGAGTTAACCCAATTATAACCCTACTTATAGCCGACTTACTAAGTCCCCTGGGCCTCCAAGTGCCCACGGTGTCGGGTTAGGGCTCTTTCAGGCTGGAAGTGCTTGGTATGCAGACATTCTGAAGAGTGCAGCTGCTGCTCAGCCAAGTCTTTGTTAGCCTGCAAGACGACAGGCTAAGGCATCGATAAATTTCGCATGTGTCAAGTGGTTGGCCTGTTGTGGCCTCCACTATGTCTTCTGTTGCACGTTAAACAACGTTTACATCAATTTCGATCTGGGGGTCGTGGGGATATTGCTTCTCCATGCACGCCTTCACACATGTCCTGGCTCGACACCCGACACACTGCGCTCTAGGTCTCGCCGGATGTCTTCGGTGAGGCTGTGGGCCATTTCCGCCACTCGGCCGCGGTGTTCAGTTTTTCCTGATGCATCCCCTTCGAACAAGCAGTGTAAGCCTGACGTATCTTGTTGAAGCGGCCTGCAACCCTTGTGCTCGAAGCATTTGTCCGCAGACCCCCTAAACCCCAGATGACATGCATATCACACCAGAGTTGTCCTTGCTAGAGGTGCCCTGCAAATTGCCAGACAGATCCATTCGGCTAGCTTCCTGAATGACAGGCTCCTATAGCAACGGACTGATGATGGCGCTCTGTTTAAGTAGTTTTCTTGGAAAGACGACTCTGGAGAGATGTTCAGGGGGCGTCGCTCTTGGAAGGACCCTACAATTCTAGATCCCTAGCATATATGCGGCCCGAGTGCCAAATTGCGCGTAGGCATAGACCCCCACGAGCTCCAACCCCCAAACCCCTAACAGGCCCTAAATAGGCTCGCTCCTGAAACTTCTCAGGACATTCACACCGACATCAAGGACTGTCGCCCGGGCAGCGATCAAGATTCGACAGCCTGGCAGCATTGATTACGCCGTGACTGCAATCCCCTCAAGCCCAAGTCTCATCGCTCTACCCATCGGCCCCATAGTAGTTCCTTTTGGGGGTTACCTTATAGGATTCTTAATATGAACCCCCAAACAGGAACTACTTTAGGGCCTATGGGTAGCTCACACGAACTACAGCCAGAGCCCGCCTGCAGGAGAACCTTGCGTGGATCGAGAGTATCTCGGATACGGACTTCCTGGATGATGCCCTGATCGTCGCAGGACTGCTTTGCGAGAGTTCGCTGAGGTTTCCAAGCAGGCAA
This sequence comes from Symbiodinium sp. CCMP2456, assembly GCA_905221635.1. Taxonomy (NCBI): domain Eukaryota; class Dinophyceae; order Suessiales; family Symbiodiniaceae; genus Symbiodinium; species Symbiodinium sp. CCMP2456. The sequence continues at coordinate 4,368 of CAJNDV010033347.1, forward strand.
CAGGGTGCAGAGCACCGATCCGTTGATGATTGAACTGAACCCACCGTAGACTCTGAACCTACGAACGGAAACCCCTAAACCCTAAGCGAATCCTGAAAAAGAATCTGCAAGTTATCTATTATCCTGAATCCCAAACCCTAAATAAGCCTTATATAGGCCCTTTTTAAACCCTATATAGCTCCCGAAATTGCTGGCACAGGAGACGTCTCCGACTCCCACGCGGTTTTGGAGCGGACCCTGGCCAGGATCTCAGTTTCGGCCAAACGGTTGCGACAATCGAAAGGTTGCCTTATAAGGACTACTATGAGGGATGTATCTAATTTCCGATTATGAGGCTGAGAACGGTTGCGAGAAGCTTTCTGGAAGGCTTCAGTTAAGGGGTAGTGCAGGGGAGACCGTAAGGGCAAAGGGAGCCTTGCCATCACTCTCGTTCTCTTGTCCAGTTCTGTGTTTACCGCATCTTCGGGCCTTCTGCAACCCAGACCCCGCCGCGGCTTTCAGTTTTTGTTTCACGGGGTGGGGCGTGGTTGAGAGTGAGGGTGGAGCTGCGTAGTTTTGAACAGTGGTGGGGTTCCCGTAGAAGTCTCTCTGAGACTGCAGGCGGTGCTGAAACGGAAGTTCGCGGATGTCTTCTTCGTCCCGGGCAATCACGATCTTTGGGCCAGTCTGCTCAGGCTGTCTGAGAGGAAGAGGTTAGGAGATTCAGCTGTAGATGAGTTTGTACCATCTATACACCCTAGACACTTTCACAATCACGAATTCCTAGACCCAAAGGAGGAGGTGGAGGCAATCGGTGTGGCCTTTGGGGATCTGCGTCCAGTTTCGTGTGGAAGGTTGCTGAGCCAAAGACTCGTGGGTATTGGGCTTATGGCTCTATGCTGTCTTTGCATGTCTGAAATGCAATCTTCGGCTGCGAACAGCCCTGCAAGCCTGGCTTGAGGTACATGGGAAGTGGTCTGAAGTTGTTTAAGTTTAAGTGTTTTACTTCTGGCATGAGCGTCCGGGATCGACAGTGAGTAGCATCACAACCAGCAACAGGATCTCCGAAAAGGGGACGGACATGGGACCTTCAGGAAATGAGGAATCTGATTAAGGCCGAATCTGGATCGTTGGATGCTTGGTCTGCAAATCCTAGAAGGAACCCACACTTATCGACCCCCGGATGAAGATGCCTCGGCAGAGTTGCGTGTCAGCTGAGGTCGACGGCGACGACACTTGCGTGGACAAAGTGGTGCAACTCCAGGCGCCGCCGGTTCTAAATAGGTGAGCATGAGATTCACTCTAGCTCTCCTCCCACCAAAGTCCCTAAACCCTTCCTAGACCCGAAAGAACCTACCTGTTTAAGGACTTGTATAAGGAAGTCATAATAAGGAACACCAAAAAGGTAGGCTTTATGGGTCCAGGTTCGTCTTAAAACCCGCCTTGGTTCGAGGCCATTGCTTCCTTGAGCTGTCGAGCCCTGACGTTAAGGACCAAACCAACCTGAGCCCTAGACCCCGACGGCCCAAAGACTCATGAACACGTGAAACGGCATCCTTGCTAGAGTGTGCAAAAATTATGCGTATCCAGGCAGCAATGGCGATGGCAGAAAAGTTGGGGTTGTGCGTCACTTGTCTACGTTCTTGGGTACTGCGACCATGTTCGTACAGAAATTTCACATATTATGAGTGCAGGAGGCATCAGCACCCCTGTAATCAGAAGCCGGAGTGTTTACTAATATTATTCCTTAGCACAGGGGTCCTTCATTCGCTTCTAATGTAATTTATACTGGGCTTGAACATATATAACCAAGAACCTGGGAGACAGGATCTTTGTCGTCGCCTTTCGGTGCACAGTGCCGCTGCGCGCGTGGGCACCGCTGAGAAGGCCTGTCATGCCTCCGTGGGATGTGAGATGGTGACTTCAATAGTTAGAGTAGGGCCTGGGGGTAGATGACCGTATATGTCACAATGCTTTACTACGAAACTCAACGAACTGTATCGCTAGCTAGCTACTCAAACTTGCACATTACATTATAGGGTGTTGGCTGCCCTACACTCAAGCCTCCAAACTTTCTAAACTTGCGAAGTTCTGAAGCATTTGATCTGCAAGCATCTGGGAACCGAAGCCTTAAGATTGGAGCCCCAAACTAGATGTCCGGGACAGGGAGTCTGGGTGTGCCCCATCCTCTCTTGGCATCACCAGACGCTGAGTGGCAATCCAGCAGATGAGCTCCAATGCTCAATGATTTTGGTTGCGGGTAGCCGCTCTTGAAAGTGTTCTGGAGTGGTTCGAGAGGTGCGCTGGGGTCGTGCAGGGAAGCGCTTTCGTCGGCTTCTGGCTTGCCCGGACCTATGCGGGTGTTGTTTGGTTACTAGTGCTGATGCATGCTCGAGTGCTGTTCGAGGTGAGGAAGACGTCACCTTACTTGATATCTCGCATATTACACCTGCAACAACAGCATCGTGCAGATAAATGCTGCAAACAGTCCTTGCAAATAACTGTGGCAGTTTGCACGTCCCCATTTCAATCTACCCTAAGATTGCCGAGGACATCACCGAATTGACAGCAGTACTAGAGCTCGTTATTGGAAGGGTTCTGAACCGTGAAATCCAGCAGCTCCATTTTTGAAATGGGATTCAACTGCCGAAGCCCCAAGCCCTAATACCCCAAAGACCAACCCGACAGAAACCAAGGTATCTCGAAACGAAGTACCTGGCCGACCAGGCTAGATACGATTTGTACATGGCCACGACACTTTCGAGATTTCGAAAGTAGCTAATTTAGCCTAAAAGCGCCCTTGAACCCAAGACCCAAATGCATCATACAAGTTTTGAACAGCTTTTTGAACCCGAAAACACAGACTTTTGCGGCTTCCGGACCTGGAAATTCCCTAAACCGTAAACCCCTAAACACTACCCTAAACCCCTAAAGCCCTAAACCACACACCTCTGCGAAGCTCACAATGCGAAGCTTAGGAGTTGGGACCCCGAGCCCGATCTCGAAGGCGAGAGGGCCTAGGACTTAGGGTCCGGGTTTAGGGTTTAGGGCAGATGGGCCGAAGTAGTTGCCAACGTGTTTCTAGAGTTCACTTATTATACATTATAATCATAGTATAATCTACACGAAAATAGTATAATCATGAAGGCGCTTATGCGAGTGCTTAATTATTTTGCGAGTTTAGCTTTGTGGGATACATGGGGATTTTGGAGTCCGGGGATTTCTGGTTTACGTCTTACTGCTGATATCGAGGTACGGGGCTTCTGGAGTAGGCTTGCGCTTTCTGGAGTCTAGGTTAGAGGGCTCGTCGCTCAGGAGGTTAATAGCGCGAAGGACTCAGGCTCAGAAGGAGTTAGCTTGTGGCCCTGGAGTCCTGCCCCCTTGGTCTGTCCTGTTCTGGGCTGTCTCTCCCCAACGTTCATCCTGCGCTGCCAGAGCTAAACCTCGAAATTTCAGACCTTGAGCTTTCTAAACTCTTCGCGGGTATACATCAGCTCTCTGAGGCTGGAAAGTGCCTTCGGTCGCGGAGTGCATGGTGGACTACGAGCGTTGCCGGTTCCCACCAGGGGTCGTGCCCCTAAATGTGTGATGCTCTCCATTATTAGAGCCAGGCATGAACAATCTGCCCACATTACCTTTTATCTTTTCTGAATTAATTGTTTGGTTAGAGACGTGTGGTTGCCCCTGTTTTCAGTAGGGCCCGAGCAGGGCATGCCATGCCAAGGTTTCCATGTTCGATGACTCAGCAGCGCGGCGGATTGATAAAATGAGATGTGGCGGCATCAGCAGTTTGGTTCGTAGCGGCGACTTCGGGGCTTCTATACAATCAAATTTATGTTCTCCCACTTTCCGCCTTTACTGCAAGGCCCTTGTCAGAGCCTGACTGAGTATCTTCGGCATAGATGCATGCTCTCTCTCTCTCTCTCTCGGAATCAAAATGGAAGGCCTATCGGCCTATCGGTGTAGTGAAGTGTACTACCGAGTGTGCATGCAGTCATTTTTCGAGGAAGTGCAACACATACCTCAACCACCACACAGACGCTTAGAACATCAGGAACGAAGCGCTTGGATTGCAGCTTCCGTTGGCCGACCGCCCCAGCGATGAGGCCTGGACGAGTTGACTGGGCTTGTCGAGATCGGCTCTAGGCCTATGTTTAGGAATCTATAGAGTTTAAGGCTTAAGGCTGTTTAAGGTATGAGTTTCGGATTGAGGGTCTTAACGTGTCGTTTCAGCGAATTCGCAAAAGTAGTGCTTGTGAAGGAAGGTTTCGTAATGTAGATTCTATTGCTGCGATGACCTACTCGTGGTGTTTAGCAGTAGCAGTCGCAGCATGAGCGGCCGAGTGGTAGAAGCTTTGCTTGCAGGATAAGTGTCCCAGGATGTCAGAGGAAAACCTGCGGAATTTTTGCGATTCTGAAGACCCCCTCCTCCAAGCCAGCACTCCGAGCCCCAAGCACTTATCACCAGGTTCCTCAACCCTAAACCGTTGACTGCCTGCGGCTGCAGGCTCTCGTGACGTTCTCACACTTCCTCCCCCGGATCGCTTTCTGACGGCAGAGATTCAATGTTCAGGCGTTCAGGGAAGGGTGTAAGGGTAAGCTTTGTTTTTCCCCGGTGTTGGCTTCAAGCATAGCTGCTGCCACGTTTTGCACTATCAGTGAGCGTGCACAGGAGCTGCTGTGGTAGCAGATACAGGTACTGCTAGGGTATCCAACCGGTTCCTTGTTACAACGGCTGCTGAACTGAACTAGACGATGAAGCTGTCCCTTCAGCTTTCCCCTAGTGGCACTCATGTCTGTCAGAGAGTATCCCAAGCGTCCCAACCCGCCACTCACTTCCGGGTACACTGCTTTGCCGGTCCATGTGCCCAAATAGGAGCAACAAGTTGCATACTTAGTTGCTTTCGGGTCAAAGTCTATGGATAGTTCTCTAAATTAGGGTCTTTTTTGAGGTCCCGAAAATAGTACGGCACCCTTACAAAAAGGGCCCTTATATGGGCACCGTAACTTAGAGAACTATCCGTATACTATGTAGGCACATGGGCGCTTACGGGTAAGCTACGGGCCGCTCAGGAGCTTTCGCTCGAGAAGCGCTACTTGGCGCTGCCCTGCCTGCCGAAGGCCAGGCAAGCTGCTGAGCCAAACACCAATTCAGGGTTCAGGGTTTATAGGGCCAAGTTTAGCAGCTTAGTCCTTTGTGTAAAGGTTTGGGGTTTAGGGCTGGCCTGGCTAGTGCCCAGTATCCCCGCTTCCTGAATGTGCTCGCCCTGTTTATGTTACCAGAAGCAGGAGGCGACTGTGACTCGCCGGTATGTGCAGTACTGCCATGTTCGTGATCATCAGCGTGCGTCGTTCTGTGCACCGTCGCCGTCGTTCTGCGCGCCGTCGCCGATCGTCTTCGTCGTTGTCGTGCATCAGCAGCAGCAGAAGAAATTGCAGAAGCAGCAACAGAACATCCTCAAACCCTTGCTTAGCGCCGCATGAGCCAAATCCAGCAACAGAACATCCTCAAACCCTTGCTTAGCGCCGCATGAGCCAAATCCAGAGCTTTGTTTCACAGACCCTCGGTGGGAGCTGCTAGATCAAGCTGACAGTCGAGAGCAGAGTCTCTCAAACTCGGAGACTTAGGGTCAACCCTACTCAGGATCCATCATTCTAGCCCCCGAGTGTCCGATCTGTAGAAAGACACATGAGGCAGATGCCACATGACGCATAGAAGCATGAGTCCGGAGCCAAAAGTTGCGTTGACAAGCAGTGGATTCCAACATTGCCTCAGGTACCCTGGAAGCAAATGCCATCAAAGTGTCTTTTCAAAGCTTCAATCCCAAATCCCCAACGCCAAACCGTAAGACGTAAGCCCTATGAACACCTAGTCCGATCCGTCTGCGTGAAAGGCCAGTGGTTCGAACTACCTGCGGAAGCGGGTGGAGGAACCCATGGACTGGTTATTGTAGGTTTTCTCTTGTGTTCTTATAGACGGGTGGCGAGTTCGGTGTCATTATGTTTTCGTATCTCATTCATCATGCTTCAATTAAGATCACCAGCTTCGTAGAAGAAGCCAAACGTCATATCTGTTCTCCAGCTGAAACCCCGGTAACCACCGTTCGCGCACTTTCAGCTTCGACAACAATCCCGACAGACCTGGTTCGTGAAGTTGCTAGAACCTGCACGAAGTCTCAAAACCCTACCCCAAACCCCTAGTTATCACCATTTCACGAGCTGTCAGCAGCAACAAATCCATTGCACCAGGTCGTGATGCTTATAGCTGTGGCCTGATGTAAGGGTCCTGTAGGATATACTCTCCATTGCTCAGCCCTACAGCTCGTAGGATTAAGCGTCGAGTGAGCAAAGCCTAAACGCCTTCCACTCGAAGCTGCAGACGCGCTCGAAGCTTGTCATGCATCTCTGGACAGTATGGTCGTATGTCTCATAGCCACGGCCCCGACAATGCATAAGTAGCAGTCCGTCCAAACTTTGGAAACTCTATTGGAACAGACTCCTAGAAGCTGGATCCGGCAGCCTGAACAGGAGCTTAAGCCGGAGATCCACGTCTTTGGCCACACGCATTTCGGCTGGGATGCGGTGCACGATGGCGTGCGCTATGTGCAGGCAGCAGGGATGGGCTGGAGTGGAGTCATGTACTTCATCAAAGACTGACGTACTGAAAGCCAGTTTAGGGTTCGCTTCTTCTGGCTCCGTCTGCGTGCCGTCCGAGCAAAGCATGTGCAAAGCATCCCCATGCGGTCTGCAAGCAAAATCGGAGGGAACGATCAAGTAAGCTTAACTGCCCGGAACTTCAACCATGAACCCCAAACCTCGTAGTCATCTCTGGGATAAAAATTCCGAGTCTGCGCACGCCCCTCGAAATTAACGAAAGTTTCCGAAGCATCCCAACTCCGGTTGTGAGCTGGGTAAGAAGCACAGCTTTAATTCCACGCTCCAGTGCCTAATTCCCAACCCCGAATCCCAAAGCATGACCAAGCTGTCATTACCCTAAACTGCAAAGCCTGATCCACGCCTCACCCGGAAGTTGGCAGCAGAGGATCTGGCCCCGAGACCATGCCCGGTTGTAGGCCCTAATCTGTTTCACTCATGTCCCGCTAATGCACTTCCGTGTGACCATGGGGCTGCGTACCCCAGACCTTGTGAAGTTCCTATGCAGACCTCATCGAACTCTACAGTCAGTGAGTCAGATGGAAACATCCTGGGAGCACCGTCGGAAGGACCCCTACCATTGCACCCTGAACCGTACAGCCCTGAAAAACCTGAAGGCCCAAAAGTAAAGCCCTAAATCCTCAACATGAGACCCTATATACCTTGTGGACCTGGAATCCCATGTCCTAGATCCTATAGAAAATCTCGTTGCAGTGATATGGTCCCAGGCCGCATTAGGCTACCCCCATGAGCGCGAGATGAGGCAGAAAGCCTTGGACTGATCTGCTTCAGCTTTGAGATTTAGGGGTCTATGGTCATGGTTTAGTGTTGATTGGGTCCAGGAATGGCCTTTTGTGGTTTCGAGACTAGGGTCGTCTAAGTTCTGAGTTTAGAGCAGGACTGCTGGTTTTCCAGTGTCGGAGGTTACTACTCAATTTCGGCGGAGGGTCCAGCGTTTAGGCCCTGCTCCGTATCCAGGATGCGGTGGTCAAACCTTAAGCCCTCGACCTTTATCCATTTCGACGTTGGGATTGGTGGGAAGCTTTGGTTCCACTGAAAATATTGCCGTGTACATGCACATAGTGGGAATCCTAGTCCGGCAGGCAGGGGATTGCATTTCGAGCCCAATGCATGGGCCAGAGTTTCACAAACTAAGTATCATCACGCGCTGGGAGATGCGTACTGTTGACGTAGGACACGACGGTTTAATCAGCATCTCTGCAGAGCCGTTTGGATTGCGCGGGGCCCGTGCAAGCACTTCGACAGAAGGGCCGTCAACTAAACTTCCTTGTTTGTGCCGATCATCCTAAATTCGTACGTGCAGAGCCTTCCCTGGTTGCCAAGACGGCTCCAAAATACGTGGGCCACAAGTCCCTGCAGACCCCAGGCTTGATACCAACACCTCAAAACGTTTTTTCTTGAGTGTAAAGCTTAGGGCTTAGCAATCCCAAACGCTGTGTACACATCCCAACCCCTGCACCCTTAACTCCCTCCAAAACCCGTAACCCAACACCGTAGTAACCCACACTCCGATTTAAGTCGTTTGAGGTTTCCAAAGCGTTTTGCAGCAGGTGGCCGAGCTTAGCAAATGCAGCTTTTGGTGAGGCATGGCTAGGGTTTAGGGCCTCAGCTTTGTTGGCTCGGCCTTGTGAGCACTATGTAGCTACCTAAAAGACGTTGCCTTGTTGCAGTTTGTCGCCACTCCCGTTGGATGAGGCTTTCAAAGTCTCAACTTATGAAGTCACGGTCTGCTTCTCAAGTCCTTGCTGTTCAGTGTTAACTTCCGGACCCAACAGAGCTCGCACCCAAAGATCCTCCATGTCTCCTTCAGCATTCAATCCTGAGTTTCTGACCCGTACAAACAGCCTAGCGGAACCCTGCCTTTGGGCCTGCGAGACCCAAAGTAGGTACTGCGTGTTGAGTTGAAACCTCAAAGGTACTGCAGATGTAATCTGTCTTATGGTTCCTTAGTAGGTGATCTTCGGATGCTTTTGGCATTGCTATAATCCTATACTTATTCCTAGTAAACGGTGATTTTGCCGAGCCCATGGCACTCGGCAACTATAGTGTGGTACTTGTAGCCACAGGGTTGAGGTCCCTCTGACCCTAATTAAGATCGCGTTGGCAGGCCCACCAACCCCTCCTGCTGTGGTCCTCCGATGGGGGCTTTGCTCCGAAGACGAGGTAGAGCTGGCAGGGTACAGAGCTTCAGAGTCTGGTGTTTGCGCACTTAAGGTGTATAGGTTCTTTGTTTGGAATGGTTGAACCTAAGAATGCTTTCGTGTTGTCATGCTCGTTGTCGCTTTAGGAGTTACCATTTGCTGCGAGGAGCTCATGGCTGTTGGAGCTCGCTGGGTCCTGGGCATCCGGGGTCTCGGCAGGTACTGCTCCCAGTAGTTCATCCGAAGAACCCCTACATCCTAAATCCTTTTTCGTGAACCGAAAATGGAATGTGAATCGAGAGCGCTGTCGTAGGGCGTACTGTAAGCCGTTCGCCCTGAGAGATTTCAACATCTCTGAGCCAAGGCTTTGAGTGCTTGAGGCTTTGTGGTCTGCGGTGTGAGGGCCATTTCCTACTGCTGGATTGTGCCGAAGTCTCTGCCCGGAGGTCTCGCAGGACCAGACATGGGTCTACAAGAACCTTCCGGAGTCCTCAATTCAGTAGGAAACTCCACAACTTAAGTTCGAACCCTGTACCCTCAATCCCAGACCGAGGCCTGACAACCTAAAGCTTTGAAGCCCTTCATGGGTTCAAAAGCCACCTCCCAAACCACGTGTTTTCCATGCATGCCGACATTGTTTCGCCAGGTGTCGCTGGTCGGGCTTTTACGAGCATCATGGTCGAGACCCAGAAAGGGTGCCTGCCTCGATGGTTCATGGCTGTCGACTGTGTCGCTTCGGGGATTTAGGGTTCGCCAGAGTGAGCTTTGTAACCGAGGGTTCATCGGAGGTAAGTTTTCTCATGAGTAGTATGTCGGTGTTCTAAACGGTAACCGCCAGCTGGGGTTCGCACTGAGCAATGCCACGAGGCACCATGCTGGAGAAATTGATAAACCCGAGCCATCTCAGACCTGCTCCTGCAAAGTTGCAGGCATTCAGGGTTTGGGCTCTGGGCGTTTTCGGGTCTGCTCTGCTCAGTGTTGGGCTGTGTCGATCTGCCTTACACGTGCGCGACAAGGCTCGTTCGTGAAGCTCACACGCGGTTTCCGCAGGGCTTACGCAGGTGTTGCGAGGCGCAGGGCTCCGAGACAAAGGACTGGACAAGGAGCAAATCTGGCTTCTACTGTAAAGCTTTCAACGGCACTGGCGATTTCAGGCAATACACATATATGCAATATTCAATGACCCCACAATCATTGCATAACAGCCTTTTGCAATTAAGTTAGGCACGTTAGCTATAGTCACTCGGTGTTGATATGGGTGACTCAGGTCTGGGAGCTGGCGTCATACACCGCTCGGAACTACCGCAAGACGCATGATAAGGCCATGCCATGTCTTGCTTCATGGATTCCGGTTTATGACTGTGTAGGACTGCAGAAGGCGGTTGCCGGTGCTGGCTCCTGAAAACTGCTTTGCTAAGGCAGCCGACTTAAGATTGCTTGAAGGTTTCCTAGGTCCTAGTACATCTGCTGTTTCGGCTCTTTGCATGTGTTCGTAATTGCGTTTGGTGAATCTGGCGACGACTTCAGCTGGCCACCAGAACCCGGATGTTGATACTTGCACAAGTGCGGCGATGCTCGTGCAAGGCATGGCTTGTCGGCTCGGCAATTTCGCCCTCACCGCCTTATCCGAGTAAACTTGTGGATGCTTCGCTGGAGGTCCTGCAAGAGGCAAACAAGCAGTTGCGCGCTGAACTGTCCGCAATTCCTTGGCCGCGGGTGGTCTCAATCACTTTCAATCGCAAAAAGTACGCTTTGCCCCTACATGCTGAGCATAAATCGGAAACGGGTTTGATGCAGCTGACACTCCAACAGCTTGCATACTTGGCAGGTGTCTTTGATGGTGACGGCTGTGTCCAGGGTAGAACGAGCAATCGCACATTGTCTCTGCAAGTCGTGCAATCCCTCGACGGTTTCGGTATCTTGATGTGCATGCAGCAGGCACTCGGGGGAAGCATCTATAGATCGAGAGATGGAAGGGGTTTGCAAAAGCCAGCCTTGCAATGGATACTGAACGGAAGCAGCGCCCGTCATGCTGCGAAAATACTGGCGTCAAATAGCATCGTGAAAAGAAGCCAGCTTGATCTTCTTGCGGAGTGGCCCCAGGCACATGCTGGCCAAGCAGACTGTCAACTTAGGCTCGGCTTCCTGAAGCGCAGTGAATCAGCCGTGCCTGGGCCATGCTCTTGGGCATACTTTGCTGGCTTCTTCGATGCAGAAGGCTACATTGAACAGCCAAGGGGGAGGGCGTCGCTCGTTCTGAAAATAGCACAGAAGCATTCTACAGTTCTCGAATGCTTGCAGTATTTCCTCGCCAGAGAGCTGGGTGTCCAGGCCCATATCTATCAGGAAGGTCGGGGCCGCCAAGGCCATAAATTAACGATCACCAAAACATCAAGCTCTCAGGTTGTACTGCAGATGTTATTGAAGTCTGGGCTGATTCGCAAGGCCGCTCAGGCAAACGTTGCGCTCAGCCTCTCTTTGCAGAATGCGGAGCAAGTTCGTAATGCGATGGCATCCATGGTGGGCAACCAAGCCTGTTTGACCAGATTGGACGGGGCCGGCTTGCAAAGGGCCGCAATGATTACCTCTGCCCTACGGAAGGCCAAACGGGCGCACAAAAAGGGACACGAATCTCTGGCTGAATCCATGCTTGCAGACGTCGAACAACAGAAGTGCGAACATGAACTATTCAATGCGTGGAAAGTGCATGGTCAGCTTCAGGCACACATCAACGAAATTCGGTCCATGTACCAGAACCGTGGTGCATACACTTTGTGACAAGCCCCTTTGATCAGTCTGCAGAGTGGGTTCAGGAGCGAGGCCGTCTTGCTAGCTCTATGTTGCTATGCAGTGTACTTACAATTGGGATCTGTAGCGGTATTGTTGCTTTTTGTATTTTGGTGGAGCCTGGATGGTCTCACACGTCGGAGGTGCCAATGGGTATCCACAAGGACAAGGAAGCCGCTGCAAAGGATGTCCACTTCGTGACAGTCGTGACACATACAATCTTGGCTGCAAGAGCATGCCTCTGTTGGCAGTTCTCAAGCACGTCGACGCCGTCTCGGCCATCTGGGAGGTGGTGTTTTTTACTCTGGCCTCCCTGTGTACGAGAGTCTTAGGCTGGGATCTGCGCATCCGAGAAAATCGTCGTCCTTTTCAAGCTCCCGGAGGCTTCCTTAGGTTTTAGTGAGAAGCATGACTGAAGGCTTTCGCAAAGGTTTGAAGGCTCCTGAGTACCTCGATCGGAACGATGTCGTGACTTTATAGCGTTCGATTCTATCGGCTTGTGCAACATGTGTGCCCGGGGAACCTGGAAAAGGTTCATGCCAAGGTTGTATGCATGATATTAGTAGGCAAGAGGCCACGGGAACCTTGAGATGATCTGTGGTTGTCACACGATTGTCAAGAAAACGTTTAAAACAACCTTCTCGGAAGGAGCAAGATCGGATTCGACCAAATCGGAGGAGGATCGCCCAACCCGCATGTTATGTTTAATATTCCGAATGCTGTCGCCTTGCCATCAGGCGAAGGAGTGCATGCCGGATTTCTCCTTCTGGTGAGGCACTGATTCTGCGTTGGGCTTAGATACTATTCAACCTCTAGCACCTCGAATAATTATGTACCATGCAGGTTTCGGGCTGTTTTGCGATGCTGTAGAAGAGGTTCAAGACCGAATACCCACTACTTCTAAGTGCACGTCTTGCGAAGCTTATGTGGCCCCCAACGACCGGGGCTTCGACATGTGCCGGGCGTGCCAAAGAGCCTCGGCGCCTCCGCTTACGATGTACTTGAGAGCGTCTCAAAATCTAGATTTGTTCTTTGCTTCTTTTGGAAGTCGAACTTTAAATCTCAGGGCTTTAGGGTTGGTCTTCAGGTTGCCCTACAGGGCCTTACAGTAAATTACATTCGATGTAAGATGCCATGACATGGCTGGCGCATGAACGGATGGCTGCCTGAGATCCGAAAACTAGGGCCGCGAGCCCTGTATTATGAGGTCACGCATCGTACAACTTGAGGTCAGCCCCGAACCCCACAGAGATGAAACAAGGACCTGAAGCTCAAGCCTTTCTTTCCAAACTCGCAGGTCTTCCGGCAGATCTCAATCCCTTTCCGGAATCCCCAAATCCAAAAAGGTAACCACGCCAACCACCAGCCTATGCATTCGTCTTACGGAGCTCTTGTGGCCCCCAAGGAGTTGTCGGAATGATAGCTCGGGTGTTCATAGGCTGGGAACTTAAAGTTTGAGATTTCGGAGTTTGCATACGATTAGACTCTAGATTGCACCTTGTTTTTGGAATAGGTTGTTTTGTTATCAACATTCTATACTGACAAACAAATGCAACCAACATACGGAACATGAGTTTCCAGGAAAGTTCGGGGTTCGGGCTGGGCTGCCGGTGCTTGTTCAAAGCCGCTGACCGCGCTTTGTTTGCTTGCCCGCAGGCTTTGCTGGGGCTTCAGACCTCCCCTAAGAGAATTCCGCAAGCCACGCACCACCGAAGCAATCCATCAACCCCAAGAGGCGGGTGGTACATCCTGTCTTGCCCTTCTGTTGGTGCTGCTGCTACCAGTGCTCGCTGCAGCCCTAAGGGTGGTGGTGTAGACAAACACCCGTTGACGCTTGGATGTTTGTACTCGCGCAATCTCAGCGATGCTGGTACAGAGCCGTGGCTTCATTGATGCCGCTCTCTTTGAGCAAGCGGCTGGGCTTTTCAAGAATTTCTTTAACAAACAGAAGGGCCGTCGGCAGCCTTGCATTAGCCGATACTTCGCTGAATGTTCTGCGAGAGGAAAACAGGCAGCTACGGGCCACGCTCGCTACAGTCCCGTGGCCACCACTCAATTCATTCTGGCTGAATCAGACACGATACACCCTGCCACTAAAATCCGAGACTGACGGGGTTGAGAAAGATGTGCCTAAGGTGACGGGGAACGAGCTTGCATACTTGACAGGCTTCTTTGACGGTGATGGCTGCGTCACAAAGCTTGCTCTGCAGGTCGGGCAGTCTATCGATGGAGTCGCCACCTTGATGCGCCTTCAGCAGACACTCGGAGGATGTATTCGCCGATTGAGACATGGACAAGGCCTCCAAAAGCCGATGTTGAGTTGGGCCTTGGCTGGCAGCAGAGCACGTGATGCAGCAAGCCTCATGGCAACACATAGCATTGTCAAGAGAAGGCAGCTCGAGATTTTTGCTGCACAGCTCGGAACGACGTTTGACGAGGTGGACTGTTCCGTGGAACTTGCCATGTTGAAGCGCACTGAGTCATCTGTTGCTGGCCCATGCACTTGGGCTTATTTGGCAGGCTTCTTTGACGCAGAAGGCTACATTGAGCAGCCACGAGGGCTGGCATCACTCCGACTCAGGATGTATCAAAAGAATGCAACGGTGCTGGAGTGTGTGCGAACTTTCCTTGCCACAGAGGTTTGCATCGAGGCGCGCCTGTATGAGACACGAGGGCGCCCGGGTTTTGAACTCCGAATCAACCGAACACAAAGCTGCAAAGCTGCGCTGCAAAAGATGTTGGATGCTGGATTGCTTCGCAAGGCTGCTCAAGCAAAGCTGGCTCTCAGCCTCACTTCGCTGAACGCAGAAAAAGTTCGGAGTGCAATGGCACACATGGTTGGCAATCAGAGTTTTGAACAACGACTAGACAGAGCTGGCTTGCGACGAGCAGCATTAATCTCTCATGTGAAGAAATTGGCCGGAATCAACGCACGAAGGGGGCAAACTTCCCGGGCCAATTCACTGCTTGCAGAAGCTGAAGGTCTGAAGCGCGAACATGCATTGCTAAACGCACAGAACGTCAACGACCAGCTCCGAGCCTATATTGACAGAATACAAGACATGCACCAGGAGCATCACGAGTACAAGTTATGATCATTTCTTCTCTATACTTCGGCAAATTACACCGACTGGCGGCCCGGGGCAGGACTGGGTGCTTGATCACCCAGTCAACTCACTTATCTACGGTATACCGTGGCATTTCTGGTTAAGCCGAGTTATGGTGCCAAGGGACACGGCTGTTGATGCAGTCGTCCACGGGAAGCGCGGTCCTGTCTGCGTTCTCAGGGATGCGGTTCTGAGTGCTTGGAGGCAACTGAGAAGTCCCCCCTTGGTCTGCTAGCCGGAGCTCTTTCACAGCATGGCAGAGGCACTGGGATGCTGGGTTTCCGATACTGGTTGGTCCAAAGTGTAGGAAACTGAGACTGGTTCTGCCAGCCCCAATATACTGTACCGACTCTGGCTTCAGCGAAGCGAGTCTCTTGAAATGCTCATGTGCAGAGTCCTGTGGAGTAGGCCAGGACACCATACTAGCACAACGTTATTGCATGTCTGGTTCGGTTCGACATCCTGTTCAAGGTCACTTGCCGAAGGCTAATACTGGTACAACAAATGCACAACTCTCGTGGGGCATTGACATGGACATATGAGTACCAGATTGTATCAACTTTAGTCTCACTTGTGTTGCGACTGAGCACCACTAGTCCGCCACTCGTAAATTCGAGAGTTCTGCCAATCCCACAACAAGATCTTGAAGCTTAACCCCTTTGATTCGGACACTTTTGTGGCTTTGATCCCTGCCGGTCTTCGGAAGCCCGGAAGATTACAAGCACAAGTCAATATCCACAAGCCCGTTCCTCTCACGTAGCCTTAGGGCCCCCCCACCAGGCTTACATCCCAACAATGTCGCAATGATAGGAGGTTCAGTACATGTTCTGGCTCAGGTCAAGGTCTACGCTCTAGGCATCTCTAGGCTGTGGAGCATGTTGGAGCATTTGTCGTCACTTTTTCTGTTTGCCGCTTGTCTGCAGCCTTTACTAGGCGGTTAGGCTTCCCCTACACAAGATCCCAAAGCCCCACCCGCTGCCGAAGCCTACGAACCTAGCATCTCCCAGTTAACACACCCTCATCCAGCCCTCGATCCTAAAGCCCAAGATAGCACCTATACCCCCAAACTCAAACCTCTAAACTTTAAAAATATACGCCGCAAACTCCAACATCCCCGAAGGAAACCGAACCCCCAGCCTTCCAAAGCCCAAGCAACGCCTGAGCCGCCCTCGGGCCTGGGGGACTTGGATGGCTCCTGCCGCAGATGGCGACTCTCAGAGGTGTCCTGGCAGCCTCGAGCTTCGTTATAGGTCTGGAGTATGCACCTTTATGGGCATTTACCCTCGGAATAGTGGGCATGTGTTTCTTGGTCTTGTCCTGCGTTCTGGGATTCAGGTGTCGTCACTCTCCCCGTCGCTCGCTCTATTTCTCCATTCCTTCTCAGCCCGTCGGCCCTGCATACATCCTGAACCTGGACCTGGACCCTGACATGCAGTTGATTTGTTGGTTACCTTGTTTTTTCATCCGAACTAACCACTATAGTGGGCTAGCCCACAATAAAGGTGGTGTGACCCGCATCCACGTCGCCGAGCGCGGCCGTGTGAGTGGGGCAGGCCGGCTTCCCATCTTGGTATCTGAGTGCAGGAGCTTCAGTATGACCGGATAAGTCTACAGTCTACAGAGTTCAACAGTCAAAAGCTTGAGGCTCCCTTCGAAGTAGCCCTTGCAATTTAATTGTATTTTACGACGAAATACTCCTCAATCATGAAGTACGTCCAAGCCGTAGTAAAGCCTGGAACTGTATATATAGATATATATATACACACATAGATATATACACACATATGTATGTGTGTATATATGTATATATATGTATACTTTCTGCTCATGTAATCCCTGACCCGCTTCTTGGGAAAAGCTTTTGGGAGGCATCTTTGAGCCGCGTCGGGCTCTGCCTGCAGTGAAGGTGCCGCAGCAGAAGCGAGGCGGGCAATAACAATCTTTGGTGGTTTTTTGTTTTTCGAGTCTCTGACACCTAAAGAGAGTGAGGACCGAGTGATTTGGCAGGGTCTAGGGTATGAGGGATATATTCGGCTTGTCACTTATTGGGAACGCACGGTTACTAAGAACACTTAAGAACGCAATAACGAAACGTTTGCAGAGTGAGTTCACGACTTATATAAGGCTTCAAATGATTCGATGCCTACAGCAAAGGATGGAGAGCTTTTGTTCATGCCCAAACCATCCCGGGTCGTTAGGCATGAGGTTTAGGTTCGATAGCCCATATATTGCCGACATCTTTGGGGGGTTGCGTGATCTTATGTGTTCAGATGTTGCGGCTAGTGGTCGCGGCAGTGAGTGGTGCAGACTTTGCCACATAGTCCTCAAGCCTGGTCGCCCGTATTAGAGTTGAGGGGTGTTCGTGTCGCCCGGGCTTATATCTTCGGTGGACGAACCAACCTAACAAGGGCCTAGATTTGATTTGTGGTATCGGCCGTTGTTGTTCGGGATTCGTGTTTATCGGCAGTGGGCTTTGTGGAATGGGTTCAACTCCGCAGAGTCTTCGGCATATAGGTCGTGACAAGCCCTGCACCTGCAACGTCTAGCGGCTAGCGTTACCACGGTTCCAACTATGGCATCCCAACGCTTATAAACTCCGGTGGGACTACAGCACCTTTGTAACAGGTCTCACTATGAGGGCTGCTGCGGCCGTGCTACCAGGCAACCCAGAGGGTGGTGCGCCCTGACAACACCTTTTGATCCCTAATTGGTCCTACGACTCGAGATTCATTTAACAGCCCATGTCGAAGTCCATTCTATGTGTTGCTTGGCTGCAAGTTGCAAAATGAAGCTTTGCACTCTCGCAGATTGTAGGATATATCGGGCATATCCAGTGAGCAACTCTACCCGCAAAGCCTTGTAACCGTTGCAACAAAGCCTCGGAGAGTTCCTGAAGGCGTGACAGCTGCCGTGGCGGCAAGGAAGAGGCGCTGGGGGATTCCTGGGTGTGATGGGCTTTGAAGGTTTGGGTCTTGGGCTCAGGTGTGCGGTTGTATATTCCGGGCGTTGGGGATACCTGCATACCGGCATAAACCTATCGAACAAGCGGAGGCCCCATTCAAACTGTTGGGCGTCAGAGCTCTATGTCGACCGAGCTCTCCCCGCCCAACGGTGCCATTTGCAAGTCCAGGAAGCCGTATCTTTGAACTTCACCGGCCGCACACAAGACATGTACCCGTACACCAGTTCGATAGTCTGACGTGATTCAGGACGTTAGCGCGACCAGCTATGCCGGCTGCATGGGAGGCGGCCTGGATGTGTGGATTAGCATTACAAAATTACAGAAGCATCGGTTGGTCGAAGGCTTGGGTTGTAGTAATTAGCCTAAACCCTAAACCCCCTAGGGGTGGCACGAATTCGTGAGGATGCTGTTTTGCATGGTTCATGCAAGTTTTGTTGCGACTTGCTATTGCTTTCGGATTCGCTTTTCCTTTTCAGCGCTGACAAGTCTGAGTTCGTGGATTCTGCCTGTTTGTTTGAGAGTTCTGGTGTTTCAGATTAGAGCTACGAAAGTCTGGGAGCTTCCGGAGCCAAAGATCACCGCTTCATACTCAACCTTGTGCCAAAACAGCTAATCTCGAAATCCGTTGGCTACGAGACACCTCAGTTTTACATCGTACCCCTAAATCCTGCAGTTCCAGAGGCCAGAAGTCGCAATCATCCTGAACCTAATCGCTTCCAACATGTCAACTTCCTAAACCCTTGCGGGACATCAGATGGAAAATAACCATGGAGGGGGGGGTGCGTTCAAAAGTAGGGCCATCTGAAGTGCCCTATTCAAGTGTACTCAGTCTACTCTTCAGCTTCCAGGATGGATGTGCAGAATGCTTGAGAAAGCTGGAATGGGAACCCTTGTCCTCAACTTGTCCATAGTAGGTGCGTCGGACCCAACTGTACATATATATTGTGTACTTGCAGTCTTTATCCTATAAATCAAACCTCAAGCCCACATCCAAGCAATGAACCCCAAGCCCCAAACCATCCCAAACCCCAGCACCCCCACTTGCACAGTTACCCTGAGAGTATCGCCTCTCATAGGAATCAAAATCGAAGCATTTCGATCACCCAAAGCCCAAACACCCTAAGCCCTAAACTCTAAACCTGAAGCCCAAAGCCCAAACACCCATTGTATACAGGCCTCCCTGCGTCTGGTGGAGGCAAGGCTCCTGGCTTCTGAGCGGTTTAAGGTGTCGAAACTTGGGCTTTAGGTTTCGTTGCAGGGTCCATTGTCCGGTGCAGAGTTTACAGTGTAGATGGGTATCTGTGATGGTACATGTTTCTGGGCTCAGGGTTGTCATAGCCCGACCGCCTATCATCACGCCAGCCTCCGAGCTTGAGACCCATCCTCCAATGAAGCTAACCAAGCAAACGCCACAGACTTCAAAACTATAAAGTAGGGTGTGGGCTTTAGGGGTTGGTGTTTCGGTTTAGGGACCCAGGCCTTGAACTCCAGCAGAAGACAAGAAACTCACCAACCAAAAAAAGCAGAAGAGCTCTTTGGAAGCTTGGGCCAGGAAGTTGGTCAACTCTGTGCGGCCCTTGGAGGTTTCGGGTCTTTCATCCCAAGGCTGTGCGTAATCTCCGGGCGCAAACCCGTTTGGATGCTGTTCCAGTGGGTTTCGATAGATATTGGGGTTCAAGGTTCAGGATGTCTGGCCTCAAGGCGGAACTCAGCAGCGACCTGACATAGAAGCTTCACATTTGGGGTTTGCACGAAGGAGTGGCGTCTTGAATACAGGTGGGAGTCTTCGTGTTGATCATGGTCACCTGGCTTATGGGGGCTCGCCAAATTCGTTCAAGAGCTAATGGCGACAGGTTTCAGTTCTCTGGGTCAAGCGACGTCGAGACTTTGCTTGGCACCTGTGCACTGACGCCTTTCTGAGAAGAGCAACCCAGGGGCTCGATGCTGCAAGGATCTAGGGTTGTTGTTTCCTAAACACTTAAGGGTTACAGCGGAAGTCTTTATGATCCCTTCATTTCGAAGTTTGTGTCTCGCATGCCTGCGAGGCCCTCTTCTGGATTATATCTAGGGCCGGCTCTTAACCCTGAACCAGGAGCCCCAAGCTTCTACAGATGCCCAGGTCAGTTTCTACCTCGGGACGAAGTGCTCGCATTGCTCAAAGAAGTGAAGAATGGGAAGTAGGTGCCTGAGATTCAGGCTTTGACTAGGAGACTCGATGGGCAGTCGTCTTATTCGCCTCCACAACTTCAGATAGATGTACTCCTACTTGTAAGGGTCCAAGTGCCTGTATAGTATATTCTCTGGCCTTTAAAATTGTACAGGTACGGAAAGGCTACAGTACTACAGCATATACTCAGTAGTATGTGTATGTATATACATAATATATTTTATATGTATATACTATATATGGACTCTTCGGGACATGAAGGGCTTTGGGGTGTATTGGAGCCAGAGGCTTCTGGGCGTATTTATCGGATGAGTGGTGTAACCGTGTTTTGAGCGTTGCTTACTTATGCTTATACCCCCCCCCCCCCCCATAAACTTGTAACTTATCACACCAGACTGCGGAACTTCAATCTCAGGTGTCAGTGTAGGTCGTGGGGTCATGGGTTCCTCAGCCCCTCCAAGTACGGCTGATTTCCCGAGGCTGACGTCGGAAGCACTTGTAAGACATGCAGGACGTTTCATCAAAATGCTTGAGCAGCTAGATACTAGTACTACTTATTACAGTAGGGTTCCCACCCACGTTCAAACAACAATAACTTGCCTGAACGACATTCGCATCCAGTGTCGGACCCTCGACAATTCCAGCCTGGAAGTCATTCGTTGGCAACCTCCCAGGCACCAGACTTTGCCATCGCCTGCGGCACCCAAGTCGCAGCCTCTCCTCTATGCATCTCGGCTTTTCAGAGATGTTCAGGGTCTTGTGTCTTTTTTGTTGGCGACTGTTGTTGGCTTTTGCGGATTCGAAGAGTTTGAGTTTAAGGGTCTCAGTGAGGGTTGATTTTTAGGTTTGGGTTTTGCGTCAAGTAGTTCAGACCCGACGCGATGCGTTGTTTTGGGGATCCTAGTACAGGTGAGAGGTTACGACCAATGCCCTGTTTGTAAGAGTGCACATGTTCATGAGTCTGTGCGCTATATTTGGCACTCAAGGACTTCGCTACAGAGTCTTTGGTGGCGAAGGTAGCAGATTGCTGGAGTGTCATGCAACAGGACCGCTCCTAATCGTTTGGGCAGTTGACATTACAAGACCCGAACCGGGATCAAAATCCACAAAATCGTTGTCATGATGTCAACAACTCCAGATGCCAATCCAAGATCCCAATATCCCAGCCCCGCAAACGGCCTGCCATGCCACTGCCGAGGTGCCTCCCAAAGGGCATGCAAGGACCTTCCTGTGCCCCGGATTTCGGAGTTTGCACCTCCGTTTTGTTTAGCAGGTAAACGCTAAACCCCGAAACAAATAACATATCTTTTCAACGGACGTTGCATGCCACAGAGGACAACAGCGTCTTCCTGTGATGCTTGTGTGCTGGGTTTAGGGCTTTTCAGATGTAGTCTTCAATGTGTAGGACGTTGGGTTTAGGATGTAGTGTTTGGGGTTATATAGGGGTTTGGGCTCCAGGGTTTAGGGTTTAGAATTCAAGGTTTTACTGCTTATCTAGGAATAGGTGTGACTTCTTCCGGCTGTTCCGTGCTGCTTCGAGCCTTGATCCGAGAGTCCCTAAAATTACACTCTGTTAACAGAAAACACTTTGTTTGATATGGGGCCTTAACAAACAGAACAGGGTTTTAGCATGCATTCTACTGTATATGGACTATAAGCGACTACACTAGTAGTAACTATGATAACCGTTATTAACCCATCAAACCTTTGTAGAACCCCTCGAAACCCTCATAGAACCCGAGCAGGCCTAGCCGAACTTCATAGAGCCCTGATAGAACAGCCGCGGGTGCTAGGTACGATGCCGAGGGCGGGCACACCAGCGGGGCGCCGATTGTGGCCTGTGGGGGCTGGGCCGATGCAGGCCGGGACTTCTTCGAAGCCGAGCTTTTAAGCCCTATACCCCATGGTATATACTTATACTTATATGGGCTGTAAAGTACCTATGTATCGACTACTTACGGGCAAAGTCTATACTGTCTATACTATATCGGTGTAGCCCTAGGGCTACACAGGCCTCTGAACGGATGCAGGGAGTCTGGGGTGTAGTGGTTGGGAATTACGAGTTCAGAGATGAGGGTTTAGACTGAGGCTTCGTTGAGGTTTAGGGAATCATGACTCGGGGCTGTGGAGCTGAGGGTTTAGGACTCATAGCATTTGTAGGAGTGCTTCCACTTTGTAAAAGCAACCCCCATGAAACCAACGCTGCATGGCACCAACACAAAAGAGTTGCTAGATCTCAGGTTGCCATCGCAGGCCATTGTCGGATCGATCTCGACCATATGAAGGTGCCCATAGGCTCCAAAACCCTATAAGCACTCTTCATCTGAAGAACCCCTGGTAACTTGGTAGCCTGGATAAACCCAACGGCTGCCGCAGACGATGCGGAGCGTGCTCGGCTTCTTCAGACGTCACTGTCCGCGCTGAAGGCAGGATGTCGACAGTTCGTTCTGCAGCTTACAGAAACAGAGAGAGAGAGAGAGAGAGAGAGACACACTACCCGTCGAATGGTGGAATGTCCCGAAGCATGCATGTGTGCAATGTTTGCACATCTACTCACATCGTTATACACCTAAAGAAATGTATAGAGACCTAGGCTGCTTGTTTATTTGCAGAGACCAGCATGCATACGCCTTAAATTTCATTGACAACTCTGAGCCGCGGGGTTGTTGTGACATCAATTTGCTTAGGCTCTATGAGGTTCACAGTTGGCATCGGCGGCGGCTTTCAATGAAATGGCCCCAGCGGGTAGACGGGGAAATCTGTGTTGCGTCTTCACAAGTACATCCGTAGCCATGATGGCATGCTATTGTTGTTTACATGACACCTGCCAGTTCAAAACGTCGATTGATGTCAGCGAGACCTGGAAACAACATGTGAAATATTGCGGCTGGGGCGCACATGCCAGGTCGCCTGTGAGTTTCGCTATTTGACATGCATTCATCTATGGCACTCTGTTGTCTACTTGGATGTTCAGGTGTGGCAATAAGTCGGGGTTACAAGTAGGGTAACTATACTTCAAGCCCATGTTAGGGCTTACTAGAACATGAGCTCCAAGTATGGGGTGCTACAATCAATCCTAGACATACATATACATGTCTGATTTAAAGAGTTATTAGCACGATCGAGACAGGTGAGTGCTTGTCACCCACACCCCAGGCCCTAAACCCTAAACTCAACTCTAAACCCTAAGCTCTAGACCTCACCGCCGAAGCCGTAAACCAGGGGGAGGGGGTTACTGAGTTTCGCAGGCGAATGGCTTTGTGGTCCTGGAAAGGCTCGATTCGGCTCGGGGTGTCCCCAGAGCTTTTGAGGTTTTGGGTGTTGAGGCTTTAATGTGTGGGGTTTCGGGGCTTCGTGTTTCGGGTTTTTGTCTAACCGTAAAGGGTTTAGGGTTTGCGGTTTCTGGTCTTGTGGCTTCGAGGTCTCGGTCTCGGCTTCGGGCTTTGGGCCCGTTGAGGCTGAGCCTGAATAGCGCCAAGCCTGCAACGGCTAAACCGCGAGCTCCCCTGAACCCTAAACCCCTGAACCGACATCCCCCGAAAGCGAGATCCAAAGCCCAGAGCCGTGAGCTGCAAGATGCAAGTTGGCACGGATATCACCTTTTCATCCGCGAATATCAATTCCCAGGGAGCCCAATGCCCCTCAATCAGGGAATATACCTTAAATCATAGTATGAAGCCCCTTATGCTCTGCCACAGCCCGGAACCGCCCACCTCTATCCTGCAAAAGCCGAGCTGTAGCTAAAGGCCAGCAGTGGCTCGGTCGAGCAAAGTCATCCGAGATTACGTCTGCTTGGTGCCTACCCGAAATGTAGTTCAGACTTAACCTCTTGCCCTTTGCCGGAGAGTGGTTTCCGACTCCGCACATATCACTTGATAAGTGCCATCTTGCTGGGATTTGGGTTTCAGGATATGTTCTTTCGTGGCTGTGGTTGTAAGGATATCCCTAAACCCCAAACCCCAAACCCTAAACCTAAACCTTTAACCCTAAACCGGGAGCCGGGTTTCAGGACAGCCCTTCGCAACTCCTGGAGCCTGCAGCCTTGCAGCCAGCCCGAATCCCAAACCTCCAAACCCTAAGCCAGATAGAAGAGACCTCCATAAAGCCCTCGTTAGGTATTCCTATAAACCCCAAACCCCAAAACCCTAAACGCTACAAACCCAAAACCATAAACCCTAAACCCCACAAGCCCCAAACCAAAAAAAACACACGTCAAAAAAACCTTCTAGATGGAGGCTCCTGCCGGCAGATAAGCTGGAGGCACAAACCCGGCCCCCGCACCCTGCCAGGCGCAGGCATCTTCAGTTCTTCTCTCAATAATCTTCATTTCTAGCTCTAAAATCTACAGTTCTGTTCTTCCTCCAAAATGCCAGGGTTCAGCAGAGGTTTTGAAACCGAAGTTCGGCACAAAACCTATTGTCAACCGTACAGGTTTTTCTGCAGTGGTTGAGTGGAGGCATTGCACTGAACGCCCCTGCTAGATAATATCGTGATTTTGTGTGGTACCACAAAACAATAGCAACAGAATGAAGCTTTATGCTACAAGCCATGCAAGACCTATGTCTAAACTGAGAAAAGGGGCTTAGCAGTAGGCTCCCTCATCGATTTCGAACTGCAAAGACTTTTCGCCCGTCTGCAGTTGTGGGATTTGTGAGGATGGCTGAGATCAGGTTTAGGGTTTAGGGGTTTCGGGTGTAGGGGTTTAGGATTTAGGGTCTAGGGGCTTGCAGCTGAATTTCGGAGCCGTCAGTGTCAAACCCCCAAGCCCAAGTGAACTAAGCCTGAAACCGTAAGTTTAGGGTTTGCAGTTTTCAGTGACTAGGGTTTCTTATTTGCAGATCCCCGGGCTGTCCTACGACATTCTGGATTGCCCCTGCGACGTTTCCCTCGTACTAGCATCCAAACTGGGGTCTACCTCGGGTTTTTTGAGGCACTACAGACAGAGTTTCCGGAACGAGGCCGGTCCAAAATCTACAGTGACAACTACTTCCAGCTTGGTACCCCCCGCCGCACTTGATGGGAGGACTTGTCAATTCCTTCTTAGTTTCATGGTGTCTTGGCCCAAGAAGCCTGACTAAGAACAAGATGAACGAGAGAAGCTATAAAGGTGAACCGTGAGTTGCCTTCACTGCACTTCTATGCAGGAATCTGAAACGGGAACCCGACCCAACCCCCTACAGTCGCCTCTTGCTCCGCTAGTGCCTAGGCCCTATGCTGTAATTAATCGCTGCCCACGGCGATTTCGTGAGGTTTTGCTGCATGTTTATCATTTGCCGCCGTTTCGACAATCCCAGCTCAAGCACACATGGGTTACATGAGCTCGTATCACCCAACATCCCCAGCCAACACCACCAACCCCGCACACCTGAGGACATAGACGACGGTTGCAATTTCAGCCGTCTGGTTTGACCCTAAGCTCAGCACGATGAGAAGCCTCCAACCCCGACTAGGGCACTCATAGCCCGGGTAATCTGCAGCCAACGCCGAACATAGCCAATCCAACGCCGACAGCAAACCCCTGAACCCTAACTAACCCCTAAGCTAACCCAGCCACAAATCTCTAGCTGCAGACAAAGCTGTGGCCATGCATCCATGTTGCTCCGGAACTCCTTGGCTGCACAAGACCCGGATGAGCGGCTGCGCGAGACACGGATGAGTGGCCGGGCGACACTTGTCCCACCCTGATGACCCAATCCGCCTCATCCCTAAACCCTAAACCCTAAAACCCTAAACCCTAAACCCCTAAAACCCTAAACCCTAAAACCCTAAAACCCTAAACCCTAAAACCCTAAACTAAAAACCCTAAACCCTCAGCTCTCTAAGCCCCAAAAACCCTTGAACCGTGCAGGCCCCTTTCGGCAATTGCATTCGTACTTTTCGTTGTAGCCGGACGTAGCGGAGATCGCCAAGTATCCAAACAGCTCGGGAAGGCACCGCATGAAGCAAGTTTTGCTAGATTTCTACGCCTAAACCGTAAACACTAGACCCTCAAAAGCCATGGGCCATGCACCCTAAACCCCAAACCCTACAACATCTGGGGAAGACTGGGAGGCTCCATGTGCTACAGGTAGCCAAGCCCGAAGCAAGGAAAGCAGACGAGTGTGCATCCCGAAACCCCTCAAGCCCTGATCGTAAACCGTCAAGCCCTGTAACCTTCAAGCCCTACTCATCGCCCGACCCCGAAGACTTCTAGAACCCTTCCAGAACCCGCCAAGAGCCTTTGCAGAACCCTTCTCGAACTGCTTCTCGAGTGCTGGAGCTGCTAGCGCCTTTAAATAAAGCCTCTAAGGACTCAAGCCCAGAGAGCCCAATACCATCCAATACCCCTTAACTACGGAATATATCCCCAAATTTGGACGGGCTTCATCTCAGGATTGAAGCAACCATTCCTTAACTGTAGGGTATTGGGCGCTCCGGAAAAGATGAGGTGGGAGAGATGAGCGAGGAGGTGGACGTCGATGCCGTGGCAGATGAGGCCCCGTGCTCAGGCGTAGGGCAGGAGGGTATATGGTAATTACCACTAGTTCTTTACTTATGCTGACTACGATGAGGTTTCTGTTGCTTTAAACCACTACTGTAATGCAATTCGCTTTGCTATGATGATGGCTTGAGAGGGTTTAGAGAGCTTACGAATTTAGGGTTTTAGAGTTCCGAATAGGGACCTGAAGTTCTTAGTTACGGGTGAAGTAGCGTGTTCTGAGTAGGTTCCTATTGTCAGGGGCGTATTCATGGGGCGATGGGGCTTAGGGACTGGAGATGACTAGAGTGCGTGATCCGCCGAGCTTTGAAGTCCGAAAGGCAGCATTTGCCGTGTCTTCCGTGTTTTTTGTAGAGCTCGATGTCCTCATGGGGCCGGCATAATGTCATGACTGCTTTGGCTGTGTGACGTTGAAGTCTAGGGCATCTGGGTTGATCACTTCGACGACATCCTCAACCTCGAAAGCCAAAACCCTTTTGCCGTGAACTCCCAAGCCTCTAAACCCACGGAAGTCCTAAAGCCTACCTCTCAGTATCCCAGTAGCCTGTCGCTTCCTTAGACTCATTTTTGCATACCGCTACTAACAGTCTGACCACCATTTTTGGCCACGGAATTCGGTTGCTAGGTATCAGGCCTAGATGTGGTGTTGGAACATCAGTCCGAGCTAAGGCTCTCGGCTGGTTTGGAGTTTCGGAGATTTAGGGGTATTTTGAAGGTCTGAGGCTTGGGTTCAGGGTTTAGATATAGCATCAGTGTTTAGGGTTTAGGACTTAGGGGTTATAGGGCTTAAGGGTTTAGGTAGCATTCTTGGAGGCTGCGGAAGAAGCCCTCTAGTCACAAGGATACCACCCCCAGCGATTCGTTTCGCTGATCTCGGGTTTAAGGGGGGCCTCGATGCCCCGAAGTTCGGATCCTCCTAGGATCCCAGGGTACGGTTTAGGATTTAGGGTCTCGGGTGTAGGGACGACGGCAGTGGGATTTGAGCATTCAAACGGTGCATCCGAGAGACTTTGTGAACACAGGGTTTCGTACGAAGGTGCGCAGAGTGCCCGAGACCCCAAACACCCTCAGTTAGGGGATATACGCTAGCGTAGACTGCTCCTAGTTATAATGCATTTCGGAGTATCTGAGTATTCCTGTCCTAGCTTCAC
Organism: Symbiodinium sp. CCMP2456; assembly: GCA_905221635.1. Classification (NCBI taxonomy): domain Eukaryota; class Dinophyceae; order Suessiales; family Symbiodiniaceae; genus Symbiodinium; species Symbiodinium sp. CCMP2456. The sequence continues at coordinate 31,815 of CAJNDV010033347.1, forward strand.
TATACGTCGAGCTGCCAAGCCCAAGATTTTTCAAAGAACCGTAAACCCTAGACCCTAAACCCAGCCGCAAACCGCTGCTGCAAAGGAGCCGCCATCCCCTAAAGAGCCCAGCGGTGGCAGACGGCATTCCATCAGGCATTGGAAGGGCATTAGGGTTAAGGGTTTAGGGCACTGACCTGAAGCCTAGCTTTCGTGCCTGAGTCACTGAGTCCGAAGGCGGGGTGAAGGTAGGCTGGTGGTATCAAAGCCCAGACATTGCGGTCAGAACCAAGCATGGGCCCCTTGAGAGGGTTTTAGGATTGCTGTTAAATAGTACTTGCTCCTATCAACTGCTCCACCGATGCAATTGGATCAACCCAAGCAAAAGCCTGCAAAATAGAAGCCTCAAAAGTTACTAGTGTTATTCCTTAGGGTTCCTTGTTATCACTATGCTATCAAGGATCCCCAAACCCTATTCTAATTACTAGGGCCCTTAAGGTAGGTCCCCCGTAGGTCTTGGGGCTTAGATTGAAGGCCTGAGCCAAAAAGAGCTTTCGCCACGGAGTGGTTCAACAGGATGGCAGTTTGCCTTTCGGACGTTAAGTGCCTGCAAAATGGCTAATTCAGAGCACCCCCTCCGTGAGCTCCATACTACATATAGAGACCCAGAAAAGGTTCAGAGAAACCCGCAGTGAGCACAAGGAATCGAACATGAGCACGAATAAGGACTTGGAGTCTGAATACTATGGAACAGTATGCTGTCGGGCTTGAAAACATGTCCATAGCACAGCAATTCCCAAAGCCTTCTTCAGGCGTCTTCTGACTGAGTTAAGTTACTGCGAACTCCTTACTGGGATCTCGAGTTCGAAAGAGGGTCCTACATGACTTCTGCAGTACAGCAGCATCAACTCTTGGCATCTTGTCGTGGCTTCTGCAATGGTAAGCTTCGACTTGTGCGAGTTATAGGGACCTACAACTTGGCAGGCCCAGAAGACATTCAGAGTATAGCATTTCAGACCTAAACCCGACAGTCTGGCTACTACGGCGCTCCCAGTCACCAGTTTACCATAAAAAAAAGCATATCAGAGATGCGTCTTGAACTTAATTTAGACCCCTGATTAAGCCCCCTTTCTTTAAGGGCCTCAATCTTGTGATCCCTCTTAGGGCGCCCTCGGTGGATGACGATCTGAAGCAATGTCGGCCCTACACCCTGAACTCAAAACTCTAAACTCTAAACTTCTATAAACTTCTAGATCAAGTCTTATATAAGGCCTGAATCGGAGATCTTAAATCCTACAAACTTTGAACGATACACCCAAAGCCCGACAACTAAATCTAAAACCCTAAACCCTAAACCCTAACCCCTAAACCCTACGCCTTTAGCTCAGGCGAAAGTCCAAGTCGGGCTGGGGTCGGGCGCAGGATGCGTCTCGGCGGAGTATTCCTCCCAGGGTTTTTAGGGTTTTGGTGCTTTAGGGTTTAGAGGTCGAGGCTTTTGGGTTTAGGGGTCGAGGCTTTAGGGTTTAGGGGTCGAGGCTTTAGGGTTTAGATGTCGAGGCTTTCGGGTTTAGGGGTCGGGGGGTCCACATATACTGTCGTTATGGAGCCAGGCCCCACCGGACCATCTCTATAGTTTGGTTTTGGGGACTTATATCCGTTCAGGGAAGTATGTATATAGATATATATATATATATATATAGGTACTACTACAGACTCTTCCCCCACAACCATAAGAAGCATGGACTTTTGGGGGGACCAGGATTTAGACAACTACCCTAATAGTAGCACTGTACTTCCTCACATACTGGCTTAGCTTACTAGTTTCCGACACCCACATATTCAGTCATGAGTTCCTTGAACCATTGGGGTAGCCCGTAAGCCGACCCTAAACAAATCGGCCCTAATAAAGCTTGCATCCTAAAGGATCAATCCCAAACCCAATACACAGCAAGACGGGCACCCTAAACCCTAAACCCTAAACCCCTAAACCCTAAACCCTTATAAACCATAAGCCCTAAACCCCAAAACCCCTAAACCCCTAAACCCCTAAACCCTACACCCATCTGAAGGCTGTCTTTGGAGCTGCCGATCCGCGCGGTGGGACTCTGAGAGTGTACCTAAGAATTTAGACAGCCGGATTGTATTGGTGATTTGGGCGATATATAGGGGTTAGGGTTTTGGGTTTTGGTGATTTTTGGCGATATGGGGTGTCAGTGGTAGCAGATGTTTTTCAATGTTCCTCGATGCTGTTTTCAGGAGCAGGGCTTTAATATTGAGCATGAACCTGCCAGATGTGTATAACCCCAAAGGCCTAATCTCATAAGCCCTAAATCCTAAAGCCTTAAAGCTCTGGGCCAAAGTTTGAGGGTTTTTGGGTGTTTGTCGTGGCAAGGCACTGCAGAAGAGCCCTAATATAGTACCCTAAATAGTAGGATGCTTATTTTATAAGGACCCCAAAATAAGGTACCCTTAATGTTCGGAAACTCCCATATTGGACAGACCAGACACTTCGCGCATGGTAAGCCCTGTGGCTGACAGGCCGGAGATGCACAGAATGTTGCTGCGGTTGATGAAACCCAGAATACAAGGAATGTACCAGAATTCCCGTAGCTTAGGGTCCTTAAGGTAATGCAGGGTTTATATATCATCAATCGTACGACGACCGGTTGAGTTGTATGCCGAGGGCTGTCGGCTTTTTTCGCGCTTTCAAGACCAAGGCAGCAGTCAACACTAGGAAAGAGGACATGCAGCGAATTCGCAAGCTTGCACCACCTATTCCTTAAGCCTACTCGCGCCCAAATGCACCCACTCCCCGGTCTGAGACAACATGTCGAAACATTGGCGGCTGTCAAAAGGGCAAGGACGGGATTCAGGTAGGGGCTATCCCAAATAAGAGGCCCGATACAAGGGATCCTTAATCCTACCTACCCTCATNNCCTTCATCCCACCTTTTGAGGCCGCCAAGACTGGGCTCAAGAAGAGTGTCGCGAAGATGGTAAGAGTGGATGAAAACCGCCGAGCAGCCTTCGAGCAGTCAGAAACAAGCACTGGACGCCGAGACCCTAACCCCAAAGACTGAAAAGCCGTAAAACCACAATCCCAAAAGCCCTGAGCCGTAAAGATTCTGTAAACTCTGCCTGTGCTAAAACACTCGGCAGCAACATCGAGGTGCTGTCGACGGTGTGAATTCCGCCGGCTCCGGGGGAGGCCGTCATGCTTCCCTTTTCCGCACAGAACCTGTGTCCCTATAGTCTTCGTCCTAGTTCCTTTTTTGGCGTTTGAGGGGGGGGGGGGGGGGGGGNNTTGGGCGTGATCGCTTTTACAGACGGGTTCCAGACCCGACACGCGACACCCGAAGCCCCAGGCTATAAGAGTTGCGTGCAACATGTAGACTCCCAATCGCCCTCGAGAATCCAAGCTACTTCCGCCAAACCCTTTAGCACAACAGCCTTGATCCTTGCCAATCTAAACCCCAAACCCTTAAATAACAATGGCCCTAAACTTCTGAACTTGAAACTAAAATAGCCTAGCAGTCATGAGCCCTTCGTCCGAAGTCCCTAAACCTTGAGGTGGCTACGATTACAGAGCTCTATAGTGTAGCCTTTAGGGGGGACCTTAGTTACAGAACCCTACAGTAGCCTTCAAGAGGGACCCTATGATAGAGCCCTTAAAGGGCGACCCTATTTCAGAACCCTACACTGGCCCTAAACCCTAAACCC
>CAJNDV010033349.1:7631-29049 GCA_905221635.1 Symbiodinium sp. CCMP2456
TCCTGCAGCTCTCCGCCGGAAACTATATAGTAGTATATTTTCATTCCCGGAAATTAATTACTCCGCCACGCTGGCCACGTAAAACGGGTCTTGGGTCTCTCCACTTCTCCGCGGTACATGTTAACGTTACTGGCAACGTAAGCTGCGTGTCGAAACTTTCGGTCCGGGGGTGTATACAGCCCCGCCACATGTACATCCAGATCTGACTGAAGCCATGCTTGCTCGGTTGATGGCATGTGCCTCAGGAAGTTGCTATCGACCAGCTTCTGAACAGTAGCAGGCGCGATGGGACCTGACTTCACACTCGACACCCGACGTTGTGTGTTGTGGCAAGTTCTACGGAAGACTCCGAGGTGTCAACAGCTTTTTCAGGAGTTGCTAGCCAACCACGAGAAGCATCTCAGCTGTGTGAGGTGTGAAATCGGAGAGGTTGCTGAAAGCTCTCCGCTTTCCAAGGCATGTGCCAGAGCTTCTCGAGGAGCTGCGGGGCATTGCATCTGGTGCCAATGTGTCCAGCGAGCGGCTTTTCGCCATGAGCCTCCAGGAGAAAGCAAAGAACGCGTGTTTCTTTTAAGAGAGCTCATCGCAGCTCATCACTGGCAATGCGGCAGAGCATCTTTGCAGGAGGAGTTGGCATATTGTCAAGAGAATTTGACGGTCACAGCCCGAAGAGTCGACCACTGCACCGAGACTTTGCATACGCTTGGATGGCTTGCGCACTTTTTGGCTTTAATGCTTTCAGCCAGTTTCAGCGAGTTGGTGGCCCAATCACCAAGGATTCTATGCTTTGTTGCAAGACTGCATTTGACCCTGTAGACTTCGGGATTACGAAGTGGGTGTGCGCAGCTGATGCATTCTTACAGTCACATGCGCGGGCGACGAAAGCACAGCTTGTGCTGGCTGAAAGGCAACTCGCAGTACTGTTTTGATGCGCACAACGAGGACGGTGATATGGCTGTTGCGTGCCTGCAGAAAGCTGGAACGAGTGTGCGTGAATGCTAGAGCAAGCTGAATAATGACCTGCCTTCATGGTCTCTGTCTTCCTGGGTAATTGCTCAGGACAAGTGGCTGTTTGCTGCTTTCGTCCAGTTCGGGAAGAGCAGTTTCACTGTTCTAAATTATGCCGGTGATCTACTTGGGGGAATGCCACCTGGCTTGCGTAGTGGCGTGGTGCGGCCAACCTTTGAATTGTTTCTCATTCTGACAGGTCGGCCTTCGCCTTCAACAAGCGGGGCATTGCATTCTCGCTGAATTGGGTCGGTCCGGGAGACTGCGAGGCTAAGTTGCAGACGGCTTTCCTCGTGGTGCTGTTGTTGGCCGTCTGTGGTTGCAACGTTGGTTGGGACAGTTGAGACGCCTCAGATGTGGCCAGCACTGCTGATACTGCGTGATACTGCTGCTGTGCCGCTGCTGCTGCTGCTGTGGCTGCTGCTGCTGCTGCTGCTGTGGTCGTTCTTGGCCACGGTCGCTTTTGCCCGGGAGTTACTAGATCCTTTACAAGACTCTTCGGATGTCATTCCGGAAGCGGACTGCGGGGCGGCGCTCGTCGGTTATGCAGAAACTCCGCGCGTTTTTCCAATCACGTCCTCTCAACACTTCTGTGATTGTGTTTGTTGCGGCCTCGCTAGCCTACAAAGATGGAGATTACTAGGTATTGCGACTTGCAAAGTCAATCCTCACTGTGGGCGCAGAAGCATGCAGAAGCGTTTGTGGAAGCGGTCTAGCGTGTTTTCTAGCGAAGCAACGACTCATCCAAACTTTCGGACTCAGAGGGCCCCTGCTGAAGCAAAATCTCTGGATGGCAAGCTCTCAGAGCCCAATTTTCAACGGACGTTACATGCCGTCAAACCGGAGAGGGCGGCAAGGCGGCAAGATCCTCAAACATGTCAAGAAGGCAATTTTCGCAGCAGACATGCCATCGGCATGAAGTGTCCGCTAACACAGAAGTCCTCAACACAAAGCCGAAACGAAGGATCATGAACCCCCATACCGAACTTCATCCAAGGATCCTGCGGGTCTCGGTCGCAACTTCATCAGCAGGCAGCTGCTGACAGCGAGAGGCCTGTTGCTCTTGACTTTCGGCAATCGGCAGACTGAGCCTGACAAGACGTGAAGCTATCGTGATTTAACAGAAGGCTGCAGGGGCTTAGGTGCACCCAAGTAGACAGAGGCACTGGTGCTGTCTGTCATGTCTTGTGACGGAGCGGCACGACGCGGCAAGCAGGTTGGGACGAGGCCCAGCGCATCATATCCCAGCGACATGCAGCAGGCGGGCAGTTGTCTTAGCATTGATCTGCATGACAGCTTTAAAGCACACCAGAGATAGCTCAGAGTGACATCATTCAGGCCACAACTACCAACTCATGGATTTCAAGAGTCGTCGAATCGCGAATTTCGAGGTTGCTCACGACCAGGCCGGTTAGACACTGACGCATCAAGCGAGGCAGCAGGGCGGTGCAAGGGCTTGCTCTGGCCCTTAGGTGTCTGAAGTGGCCATCGGAAACGCCTTCTTCCATGTCAACCAGTACCAGACGCTGAGCGTCCCCGATCAGACCCCAGGCTGCATTCCAGACGAGCACCAACCCGGGCAATAGAGAGGCAACTTGTATTGTATGCCTCCTTCGTCGCCAACTCATCCAACTCTTTCATGAGCCGAGGATGGTCGGGAACAGCTCCTTGCATCGCTTGGCGCGGCTTCGCATGCTGCCAGCGCCGCAGACGCCACAGGAGCTTTGTCACACTTGCGACAAAGAGAGCGAGCGAGAGAGAAAAGATAAAGAGACTCTGCCGTTTCACACCGCCCGTTGAGGCAAGTTGATGCCTGTTTCTTAGGCTGCAGAAAGCAAGCATGAAAGCGAGGGAGAGAGGGAGAGAGACAGTCATGTGAGCATCGGACTAAACCTCCGGAAGAGGTAATCAGTACTAGAGTGGACACGAGATTGTGGCAAAGTAGGTTTAGTATGACGATAGGGGCCCGACCTATGTTTGGTACGAGCTACTACTACTACTACTACTACTACTACTACTACTACTACTTATTATGCCACTACTAGTGCTGATGCTGCTGCTGGTGCTACTGCTACTACTGCTCCTGCTGCTACCTTTCCTTGTCTTTGCATAGATCCGGTGTTTCAAGCAGCCAGGTCTGTCCTGCAAGGTGTAGCTGCACTTGTGCTGAGGCGGGATCCCATCATGTATCGGATACTGCCCAACACGCCTCATCCGCGAACTGGTAGCGAGGCGCAAGCTTCGAGTCTTGTTGGGCACACACCGAGCCTATCCTAAATGGGAGTTTCCGAAAATTGGGGGTACCTTATTTTGGGGTCCTTAGAATAAGGATCCTACTATTTAGGGTACTATATTGGGGTCCCCTATTTTCGGAAACCCCCAAATACGTTGTGCTGGCAGTGGCCGATCTACCCTTCCTACGACTGGGCGCACGGACTTTCCGACGCCATAGAGGTCGGGAAGGGAATGGAGTACGCGTAGAGCCTGCAACCGTGCATGCTGACACACCGTCCTGCCAGGGAGTCACCCACTCTGTTTGTACACTGGAATTCAACATGCACAATGACTCTCAGATGCATTTTCTGAGCATGCCTTGGCTGACCTGTGTATGACTCATGGCATGACATGCACTTCAGGAGCTGTCGTAGTGCGGTGTTGCAGTTTCACCGGAGTCGCGTAGTCTGCCGCTCAGTTTGGGCTCAGGAATTGTATGATTGGCCGGGCACTCGGAGACGCGATACAGTACGTAGGGTCCAGGCTGCCAAGCCTTGCCTTTCTCCGAGGTTCAACGAGAAGGTGGCAGGCTTGCCCGATGCCCTGCCTCTCTGCCAGCCTCCAAGCTCCGCCCTTCCCAGGCATGGGGTTTCCTGCGCTTGCGTCAGAGCTAAGCAGCTAAGGCCTAGGAAAATAAGAGATTTTTCAACTTACACTCTGCTTTCAGGCAGCATGAGTTTGCGCGATTGGAGATGACTCACATCGTTGTCTCGAAACCTGGCAGCACTGCTGGTCCAGGGATCCCGTAAGGACCACCGAAGTCATGCTGCATCCTGCACCTTGACAAGATGTCTTCATGTTGCTTGAGCCCAGGAAGCGGAAGCTAAAGCTGCTAGGCTGCACTGGACTCCATGCCATTCAACGCATGACAGCTCCGGCCAAGCTGCGATTTTAAGCTTTCGTTGAGTTTGGATTGCCACAGTCCAGGCGCTTGGTGGAGGTCGGCTTCTGGGTGTGCGTGGGTGTTGGCTTCCTCAATCCATGTCCAGTGTCATCCAGTTTCAACAAGCTTTGTTCGCCAGTTTTCTGTGAAAGCGATGCTGCTTCTATGGTCAGGGCGGCTACGTGGAGGGCTGGGACGACCCACGCATGCCGACTATTTCCGGAATGCGGTGGGCCACTCAGATCAGACCGGATCAGGGGCGGCATGCGGTGAATTTGTCAGCAGCTCTAAGGCGGCGAGGTTACCCCCCAGCTGCACTGCGAAAGCTTTGCGAGCTGATCGGAGTTACCAAGGTCGGGAGAGCCATCATTCTTGTCCTCACAGGTGTCTAAGCCGAGTTACTAGTAGTAAGAAGATAGGCGACAAGCAGGTGAAGCACCCTGGCTGTCTTTTCTCTCGGGCTGGCAAGGAGGCTAATTGAACAAGCTGACATAAATCATCCCGTATGTTACGTAAAGCTCAGTGTCGGTTGGAAGCACTGTGTGAGGATGGAAGCTCCGTCGTCCGTCTGTATGTCGGCTTGGCACTGCGGGGGGTAGGAGTTCCCAGACTCCCCGAGTCAGCCCAATCACAGTCCTGTGTCACACTGTGGGGCCTGGGTAGTACGAGTGCTTGTGGGGCAGACAAAGAGGTTCCGACGAGTGTGATTGAGTACACTCTCCTCGAGAACTGCGTTCGAGACGTGCTTCAGGCACGATGCCCACTAGGGATCCTAACATGCTGCGTGTGGTAGTCTTGATCAGTCTTGGGTCAAGTTATGCTCGTGTGAGGAGCAGGTGTCCGAGAAATTGCTGTGTGTGCTGCGGCCACTTCCGGCTGGTGGCTCAGTGGTGCGACAGTAAAAAAAGAGATCGACTCTTCGATGATCGCACTTTCAATCTCTTTCAGAAGACATCAGTATTTGGTATGGCAGCATGGAACTTCCGTCGTCTTCAGGTCACCATCACAAACTGGCCGGAGGGACAAGAGGCACAGTCCACATGATGTCCGCATGTTTCCATACCAACTGAATGACTGAATTTAGATTGCATGCTCTAAGCCTCCCAGACTCTCAGCCCTCAGAAGTGTGATTAGAGCAACTTACATGTGCGGCGTGTGCCCTGGGCTGTGAAGCCAGGACGAGCTGATTGAGGTGCAGCTTTCAGCTGGCAGTGCCGACAGAGCCGTCTACCGTAGTTGGGTGGCACCGACGATGCAACTGTGGGGTGCAAGACCTTGAGCTATGCTTGAGGTGCCCGGTGGCGACTCTGATGCCATGCCGCGGCAGATGCACTTCGGTCGGGACTGATGCCTGAGTCGTTGCTCGGTTGGGGCGCTATTTCTCGGTTGCTTCACTTTTCAGGCTAGATAGCGCTTAGGTCGACGTGGTCATGCTGCACTGGAACTACCACGACGTAAAGACGACGCAAGACACGTACATGTACACAGCGTCATGTTCAGAGAGAGGAGAGTAGTAGTAGCACGCCTGACAACAGCCGATTAGAGATTCAATGTTGCCGTCCCCACGGGCTGAAAGTCTCATCCTGCCGTTAGGACCTCCTCCTGGACATGGAGGACCGCTCGACAGCATCAGCGAGGGATTTGTGTGTTAAGAATACCATGCAACGTGATGCAATATCACATAATTTAACGCAATACACGCTATACTCTAACATAGTATGCAGTTCAACAAGATGTAAAGAAATATAACCGGGTAGAACATACTTTCGGCGTGCAAGATGGAATAGAGCGTAGTACAACGAAATAGAGTATGATATGACGTGACATTTCATGGTGTGATGTGATTGTAATACCATAACGTGTAACATAGTAAAAAGTATGACATAATGTAAAATAACATAATATAACATAATGTGTTATAGTGCAATATACTACAAAAAACATAATGTAGTGTGTCATAGTATAACACAGTAGAATGCAATACGAAATGCTACAGTATAACACAATGTCATATGTGTTTATTAACATCGTTTGGAAACTTTTGTAACATGATGTAGCACAATATAATTACATAGCACAATAGAATACAGTAAAAATATGTTACGATGAATAGAATTCAGTACAATACAGCTTCGTATCATTCGATAGAACATAATATGGTATAATCTAGTATTATGTAATACCATATAGAGTGCTTTAATATATTGCTGTATAAGGCAGTATACTACAGTATAACACAGTCTGTATATATATATATATATATAGAAAATATACACACAGAATTGTGTGTGTATGTATGTATATATGTATGTATGTATGTATGTATGTATGTATGCATGTATGTATGCATGTATGTATGACTTGCCAAAGGCGGTGGTCAACTCTCGGAAGGATTTCCAGGAGGAACCCGAGCCCGGCTTCAAGCGCTTGGCGCCGGGCAGACAGGCCGAGTGTCTTTCGGGTTTGCTGTGTACATAGTTCGAGAAAGGTAGGGTTTGGGTTGTTTGCAGGTTTCATTACGTCAAACTGCCAGGCACACATTCCGGCAGATTCTAGCAACCCAGGCGTTGTTTGCAGGAAAAGCGAAGATGAGCAAGGGCATTAAAGAGTCGTTTCCGTAGACAGTGCGCAAAGGTGCGATTGCTCTAAAAATGCGACAGGTTAAGCTACGATATGGATACGTCATCAAGTGTGACGAGGCATCGGGTCATTCACGTTGGTTTCTTGCGCGAATCTGCTCACCATTCCTTCCGCTGTCCAGAATCGAGGTTGTTCGTGGACCAGATGGCGAAATCCAAGAGCTGCGGTGCTCATACGATCCCGACTCTCTTGGAAAGAGGCCTGGGGATTTGGAGAGGTTGTACGAGTGGTTTTGGTTTCAGTTTTCATCTTTCTGCTTTCGCCTCCGGTGCCGAAGTAGCGAATCTGACAGGAAACTGCGAGGCCCCAGGATCATGCTAAAGCAGTTGAGAAGTTGAGCCAGGCCACCGAAGAAGGTCGCGGTGGTCCACTGGGCACATCAAACCCTGCTTGGCCCTCGATTTGGAAGGCTCTTTTTGGGATTTCGGGGCGCAGAGCTGTGCCAAGGTCGACACCCGTCACCGTCAGGATGTACGACAAGCTGTTCAGTGAGCCAAGACCAGAGGACCCCATGTTGCCATACGGTACCATTCTCCATGATTCATCCGCCTTTGGCAACTCCCAAGTCCAGGAGGCAGGCGACTTCCTGGACGCCTTGAACCCCAAGTCTTGCGAAGTGCTAGCAAGCGCTGTGCCGAGCTTCGTCCGTTCGTTTCTCTGGGCTTGGCGCACACAGCATGGCCAACAACGAGCTCAGAGCATGGGCCAAAAGAGTCAGCGTCTCTTCTCCCCCTTGCTGAGCTTTTTCGAGGTGCCCGATGTGAGCCGAGTGTTGCTGGCATGGTGGAGAAGCACAAGGCCAGACGCACCCAGCAGTGCAGAGACATGTTTGCAAAGTTGCCCCCGCATATCCATGATAGCATATGCCTGCTGGTAATCAGCAGTGATAGTGTTCGGACACCGCAAGGGCGGCAGCTGCAGCAGTAGCAGCAACCAGACAGTGCTCCGAATGCAGAGACGGCTAGAAAGACACCACGCACAACACAAAGCAATGCAATGATATGATGCCGTTCGTACCAATGTTACTACGACGACATACTACCGTGGTCGCAAGACGGTGTACTATACCACCAGTTTCAGACAGTCGAAAAGGCATCTGAAATAGAGCACAGAGCAGTTGGGCAACAATGGAGCTAGATGAGTTAGAATACTTGACATGTATCAACGTGCATAGTTAGGCTTTTTCCGTGCAAAGTCGTCTACTCATGTATGACTGGGATGGTACGACAGCATGAAAACTGCAGCAGTTGAGCAGCAACGTGTGTCTCACCAACAAGACTACACTCAACCGTCATCCTGCATAAATGGACGTGCCATGCGTTTCTCAGTCTGTAGCATGTTGTGCGGTCCTGGCCTCTGCTTTGCGAGGAAAGTGGGGAGGACATTTTCCGGGTGCTTGACCTTAGCACATGCCGCCACGACCAGCTGTGCAAAACCCCACAAGACCACTGTCGCCGTTTTTCTTGTTGTTTCATGTGTCCGTTCTGCCCAAAATTAAATCCTGTGTGCACTTGAAACTCAGCAGACCTTCAGGTTCAGTTCGAGCGGTGCGGCTTCTTCGCGATGGACCCCAAGGTAAGGGCGGCGACGAGACTGCAGGAAACTACGAGTGCCTGTGTTCCTTGCTTCAGGCTTCTTCGGACGGCCTGGTATTCAACTGCACGGTGCCACAGAGGACAACTCGGAGGCACACGACCGGTAAACTGTCACCATGCCTCTGGCCGAAGGAGCGACTTCGGAAAGGCAAAGCAAGTTCGTGGAAAGGCCTCAAAGAAAAAGGCGCGGCAACTGCAAAGAAGGGTGTGTCAAAGTGAAGCGAAGAGCTCTAGGCCGATCCCTTGTCTCCTAAGGCCACCGCCTAGAGTTCCAGAGCTCCCTGGCTGGAGCTCTTTTGAATTGGCCTCGCTCTTCCAATCGGCGTGCTCAGCGATTGATCTTCCTGCTGTGGGCGCCTGTTGTAGATTTCGATTTTCAGCGTTGCCAGTTTTCCATGTGCAAAGATAAAAGATACCTGTCAGCTGTCGGGGCAAAGTACGCGCTCAGAACCGGGCTTCTTTGGGAATCGGGATTTTTTGGATCTCGCCGCGCTCTCTGGGCAGCTAACCTCCTCGCCGTGCTTGGCTCCGCAGGGTTTCCTTAGTGCTGTGGTCGAAAGTGCTTGTAGGGGTTCGCACAGCAGCAGTACGGTCAAAGGGAACAATCCGCGAGTCGTGACCTCAAGCCAACCAACAAGCACCACTTCAAATTAGCACCATGTATCGACAGAAGCTCAATTCGGGGAACTGGTTAAACTCCGTGCACCATCCCAAGTAGCTCGAAACGGCCGCCGCATCTCCAGTTGCGCAGCAGGCGCTATATGCATGGGAGCCGCTGTTTTTGATGGCCCAAAACAAGCTGACGGAAGCGGCATGAACTATGCGAAGATTCAAACGATACTCCCAAGCCATCCCTCGTCCTCAATCGTCTCCCCACAATCCCCAGCCTGATATGCCCGAAGGCCCCCTAACCAAGCCGGCAAGGTCTTTGGAAGGCCTGCTGTCATGTCGACTGCATTCGCGGTGCCGCGGCCGTCGCCGGGAGCTTTCTGACATGTTTCTGATTATTTGTGCAAGTATGTGCAGGAAACATGAGGCAACACGTGTTAGCACCGGCATGATTGCAGTACATTGCATCAGAGGCATTAGAGGCAAAGCATCCATAGCTGCAGGTTAATTGATTTGAAGGCACTTCCTGCCCAGGCGCAGTTGACTCTTGCATGCTCTTGAACAGCAACACGCTGAGCTAGCGATTTGGGCATGCAGGCGTCCTGCCGCAAGAGCAGATGCCAGAGCTCTTCGCGGGAACTGTCAAGCACAGAGCACGGGAGGCTAGTTTGTCCGCTTGCACCCGGTTCATTTTGGAAATACACGCAGTCGCGAGAGGCACATCGGGGCGGCAGCCGCAGTCTTGTACTGCCTGCGACGGGGGACGAAAATCGCAAGGCAGGCGCAGCGATCCCGCTGAAGCCTCGGATCTGGAGCCCGACACACCCCGACATCGAGACTTTCGAAACTTCTGATGCCCTCGACGAGGAGAGCAAGCCATCAGCGCTGCCGTCAACATCGCGCGGGATAGTACTCGCCGCGGTCGCGGACGAATGAGCATGCAGGTGGCTGAAAGCCTTCAGCTCGCCAAGCTGCCCAGAAATTCCGGAAGTGTCAGGAGCGCAAGAAGCTCCGTATGATGGAAGTTCAGCGGAAGATCCGGGTCGGCCCGCCAAAGCACCAACTTTCGCTGCTTCTTGGTGGAATTCGCAATGTCCCAGCAAAACAGGTCTTGAAAGGAACGAGAGCGGCTCCTGCCTCAGCTTACACTCGCCTGGTCTCATATTTCACAGGCCCATGCAAGCAGGATAGGCGTTTTCCTGCGGGAGGTGGTCTGCTGCGCTCCTACTCAGGTCCCCGGGAAGCCTGACAAAGATGCCAGAAGCCTAGGGATTCAGAGTTGCTTCCCTTTCTGTGGAATGTTCGCTTATAGGAAAGAGACATGTCAATAAGAAGGGACGCAAAGATACATAAGGGAGTTCGTTCTCTCTGCTTTGCAGCATGCTTGGCGTGGGGTGCTAGGCGTCTAGCGACGACGATACCAGCAACGAAGATTCTGCTGATGATGAGGAGGCAGCAGCGCAAGCCCGAGGAATTGCTTGCACTGGCATGAGCAATTACCCATTGCATCGGAAGATCCTAGAGTTGCGGAGCTTGCGATTCATGAAGCGGGCAATTTTGCAATGGGCAGATCCTGCCAACCAAAGTACGGGTCCTCAGATAGGTTGCCGCCACGTTGGGAACAGTAATTTAGGCAAACTCCCAGGAGGGTGCCCAGAGTCTAGAGGCCTTTTGGCAGACCATAAGCTGTAATCCTTCAACGTCGGCCAGCAAACATTCTTTGTTGGACCATGTCATGGATGGGTCCGTTTGATTTTGAGATCAGACGATTTACAGTCTAGAGCGTACCTGGGCACCAGCAAAGTGCTGCCTCTGCTCAACTAAAGTTCCTCGTTGTGGGTATCCGGTATCCTAGACAAGCTCTATGCCAGCTAACAGCTAACTTGATTGAACGTTTTTCATAACGGAAATTGTTGACCAAACTTATTTTTTCGATAATGGTGGCATGAAGCAGTGGCACAAATCTGGGTTGTGTGTGACGCGTTTACCGCAAGTCTTTTAAAATGAAAGTATCATGTCACGACAGCACAGCACACAGCAAGCGATGATTCTTGCATTTTCCACAAAACTGCGCAAATAACACGAACACTGATGGATTTGCTGCCTACCCAGAGATGATGCCGATGTGGCTGAGCCTTGGGATCCTTGCTTTGTGCTCGGTGCCTTGTTGTGGTTTGCACTCCTTCAGCAATAGAGCTGAGCTGCGAGCAGCTGTTGCCAGTTGGGACGATGCCGGCACAAGGTCTGAGCTTGTCTCGCGGTATGGACACATCGCAGCATGGGACGTTTCCTCCGTGACCTCCATGGCAAGACTCTTCAAAGGTCTACTGTATTTTAACGAAGATATAGGCCGTTGGAACACTTCTGCTGTCACTGACATGAGTGAAATGTTCCAGGAAGCTCAGGCATTCAATCAAGCCATTGGATCTTGGGATACTTCAGCCGTTGTCAACATGAGTGGCATGTTTACAGGTGCCAGAGCCTTCAACTCAGATATAGGCTCCTGGAATACATCCTCAGTGCGGAACATGAGCTACATGTTTGCCAATGCCTCCATATTCAACCGAGCCGTCGGCTCTTGGGATACTAGGCTGTTCTTACTTTTTGGGTTTCTGGGTTAACCCCAAAAAGTATATACTGTTTTCCAGGCAGTCATCGAACAGCCTAGGATACCTCCTCAGTCACCGACATGCGATACATGTTCTTGTACCAGCCGCTCGTGCAGACTTTCGCACCTGGCAATCTCTTGGATACCTCGGACTTCAACCAGGACTTGGTTGAACTTCAGTGTCACTTTATAGCTTTATCACTTTTCGGACTAGTTTTTTTGATATTAAGCTACTAAAGTACTAAAGTTAAAAAATTTAGCGAGGTAGTAAAGAGCACCCTCGAGGACATTGACGCGTGGGACACTTCTGCCGTCACTGACATGAGGGGCATGTTCAGCAAGGCTAGGTCCTTCGACAGGGCCATTGGCTCTTGGAACACTACAGCAGTGACAAACATGAGCTACATGTTCTCAGAGGCTTGGACTTTCAACCAAGATATAAGCTTCTGGGACACGTCATCAGTCAGGGACATGCGATGGATGTTCCAGGACACCCGGGCCTTTAATCAAGCTATCGACTCTTGGAACACTTCGGCGGTGACAAGTATGTGCGGAATGTTCAGCTATGCTAATTTCAACCGACCCATTGGATCTTGGAGCGCCGGCGCCGTGGGGCCGTGACCGACATGAGCTACATGTTCGAAAATGCCCAGAAGTTTGACCAAACCATCGGCTCCTGGAACACGTCATCCGTCGCAGACATGGCTTACATGTTCAGCGCTACTGCCTTTTCACAGGCCATCGATTGCTGGGATACCTCGTCAGTTATCAGCATGAGCCACATGTTTGATTCCTCCGACTTCAACCAGCACATTGGCTCATGGAACACCTCCCCTGTAAAGAGCATGAACAGCATGTTCAGGTATGCCTCCAGCTTTAATCAAGACATTGGCTCATGGGATACCTCCGCCGTCGAGGACGGGTAGCAGGGTTAGTTGCAATATTTTTAGTTGTAACCTTGTTTCTTACTTGTACCCTTTAGGGTTTCAGGGCCGCACCCTAAAACTTCCTAAACTGTCGAGTGCGCCATCGACAACTTCCGTGTGCGTTTGAGCCTTCGACCAAGGGCCCTGCCCTAGCGTCTTTACAGACAGTCAGGGAGAGTAAAGCCTCCCAGTATACGAAATGACGTAGGCGTGTCAGGCGTTAGCCTGTAAGGAAGAACTTCACGGTTGAATTGAAGTGTTTGAGGTTCCTTGGGGGTCCCAGGATTTTGAGAACAGGTAAGGTGGTTGGGGTGGGCAACAAAGCCAAGCGAGCGCACACCCTGAACCCTAAACCCTGAACAATAAACCCTTTGCGTTAAACGCTAAACCCCAAAGCTAAATCCTCAACCCTTAACCCTGAACTCTACAAGCTGGCATGGACAAGTAAGAAAATGGTAACTAAGCGGGTTTCCTCGAGGACATGTCTCACATGTTCCAGGGGGCCGCAGCCTTCAACAAAGCCATCCAGTCTTGGAATACCTCAGCAGTGATTTCCATGTACGACATGTTTAGCGAGGCTGCTGCGTTCAACCAAGATATTGGCTACTGGGACACCTCTTCAGTGACATGGATGGCGAGCATGTTTTATGAGGCTGTGTCCTTCAACAAAGACATCGGGGCATGGGATACATCGTCTGTGCTCAACATGCGCAATATGTTTGCGCGCGCTCGGTCTTTCAACCAAAGCATCGCCGCATGGGATACTTCATCGGTCGAAGACATGGACAGGATGTTCTTTGATGCCTCAGCTTTCAACCAAGACATTGGGTCCTGGGACACCTCGGCAGTGAAGGATATGGGTTGGACGTTTATGGGTGCCAAGGCCTTCAACAAACCTATTGGCTCTTGGGACACATCAGCAGTGACGCTGATGGAGCGAATGTTTCAGGATGCTGTTTCTTTCAACCAAGATATCAGTGCATGGGATACTTCCTCAGTCACAAGCATGTTTGCTATGTTCTGGGGCGCTGCAGCTTTTGATCAGGCGATCGGGGCTTGGGATACTTCGTCTGTCGAAGACATGGACAACATGTTCCAGAATGCCGTGTCTTTCAGCCACAGTTTAAGCTCTTGGGACGTCTCCCAGTTGCGTTCCAAGGATGCCATGTTTCAGGGAGCAGCTGCATTCGACGAGAAACCCTGTGAGGCTGGATTCTTTCCTGCTCGCAACCTGCTTGGCTGCGAAATGTGCCAGCCAGGAAAGTTTTCTGGGCCAAGTGCTTCTTACTGCAACCCTTGCGGTCCAGGTTCAGTTCCCGTGCCAGATCGCAGCAGTTGCGCGCCATGCCCGGCACTGCATGTGGCTGAAGTAGACACTTGCAAAGCATGCGGACTCCCTCACCTGGTGTTTCAGGATGAATGTATTTGGTGGCACCTGCCTTTAATTGCACTGGGGGTTGTCATCGTGCTGGTGTGCTTGAACCTGGTGGCTATGTACCGGCGGGCACGCAGGACGAAGCGGATCGAGGGAGTCCTAAACCATCTTTATGACGATTTGTGGGAAGAGATACCAGAAACATTTCACCACCATCATGCCGTTTTAGAAAAACTTGGTGCTGATAAGTCCTACGTTGACCAGCGTGTTCTTGAAATGCGTGCCCGGCAAAGCAACCTCGCTGGAGTCAGCATGCGTTATCTGCTCTCAGCGGATTTTGCGCAGTTGGCAAGGCAGCGCGCTGGAAAGGACGATCCAACTTTCGTTGACTTGAAAACGTCGTTTTGGCTCGCCGAGAACCCAATCGGGCAGAATGTGCTTTGTCCACGTGATGGCAGACCAGGTTGTGCGCTGGTCGACTGGCTGCCACGCAGGGATCGTCACGAGCAGACCCACTTCATGTCATGGACATGGCGATATAGCATTGGGCAGATGAAGAGTGCCCTTCGTATGTACCAGAGCACGGCTGTCCCAGCTATCCTGCCAGAGAAAGTGTTCTTTTTTATGTGCTTTTTTGTTAACAACCAGTTTCGATTGATCGTTGAAGCATGCAGCGCTGGAAGCGACAACCTGGAGGATGTCTTTGAGAGTAACCTCTTACGGATAGGCCGCGTTGTAGCGGTTCTGGATACCTGGGATGAGCCGGTATATTTGTCCAGAATTTGGACAGTGTACGAGCAGTTTGTCGCTTCCAAGCTGAAGATTCCAGTGGTGTTTGTGATGCCGGAGCGGGCTACGAATCTCTTACATGAGCAGATAGATCGTGGCAGGCAAGGTATCCGCGCCGTGACGCAGTCCGTAAGCAGGGTCGACTCAGAAAGGGCCGAGGCTTTCTACAAGGAGGATGAGACCAACGTGAAACGAATGATTCGGGAAAGCGTCGGTTTTGCTCATGTGGACAGCCACCGGGTCATAGTTAGAAAACATATTACTTTTAAGCTAGAGAAGACCCTAGTATGGAATAAAAAACTCATTTTCGAAATGGCGCAAACAAGAACTCAGGCCATGTGACGGAGGCGATGGCACGCTGGATCGGAGGAGTTGTGAGTAAGAATTTCCATGAGCTCATAGACCAGTCTCGCCACGACCGGACGCTCCGGCCAGTGATTCCTCTTTGATTGTTGGGCACGCAGCTATGAATTTTTGGGAACAATAGGGGTCCCCTGATGTATCCCAAATATGAGGACTTCAGTATGGAACTAACAGCAAGGGGCCTACAGCTTGAGATATGCTCAGGTGTTTTATGCATCCCGGAATTCGCGTAGCTCAGGCCAAGAGAGCCACTGGTTGGCACGTGAAGTTAAAGATGCGAGATGCCTTTCCCCGAAATTGACATTGAACGCCATATAGCTTGGGTACTGCCCATACAGTACCCTAGTGTTTGCAGGGTCCTTCTCGTGGTTTCACACCTAGGTGATTCAAGAACGGTTGGCAACACACACTAAGTTGAACCTGAGACTTCCCCAAACCCTACGCAGGAAGACACCTGAACCTAAACCCTAAATCCAAAACCCTCAACCCTCAGCCCTATGCGGCGATCGAGACTCGCCACAAGATGGAAGACGCCCTACACAGGTGCGATTGGAATGGAACCCAGAGTAGGGATCATCTTAAACACTAGGACTGCAATAAGCACTGCAGTAAAGACCTCAATGAGGGACATTCATTTTGTAGACTTACAAACAAGCGCTGCAATAAGGACTCTAGTACAAGCTAGAGCCGTACTAGAGCCGCGAACAGCCAACATCAAGTGGATTCAGGCAGCAGCGTCCAAAAAGCCCTGAGCAGAGCGGCTGAGTCCCTGACCGCACAGGGCTCCGGCGGAAGCAGCTCAAGTAGCGCCCCTGTGAACGAAGATGAAGCCGGCGAGGGCCAGGACGTCCATTGAGTCTTCAGGTTTGCACCTCTCAAACATCTGATGTTCCATCGTGCTGCTTCGCACCACGATGGACTCAAGGGTAGGTCACCTTGGATGTCGTTTTTCTCGTAGCATCTCCCCTTTTCCAGACTTTGCCAGCCTCTGCGTCTTTGTGAATCTCTGTTCCCTGCAGGAGAATTGGGCCTTCAAGAGGGAGGACAAGAGCAAATCGTAGGATGCTCAAAATCATAAGCATGGCCGCAGCTTCCATATTGAAAGCATTGAGTCTGAGTCTGGCTCCTAGGTCCTTCAAGCGACGCCCCGCGCTTGGCCGAAGCGCCGTGCTTTCGGATGCGGGGGATCCAACAGCCGAGGCCCCCTTCAGGTGAGTGATGATGCCAGGGCGGTCGCAGAAACAGAGCTTTACGGCATGCAGCTCGGAGATTCCTCGTAAAGGTCTTAAAGGTGCACGCGCGGAGATGAAAACCGTTCTGGACTCGAATCTCGGGATCGGTGACGTCTTGATGCCCATAAGGTCAGGGCGGCATCGCAACATCCAAGCAGTTGCTCGACGCAGGGCGTGAGTTCATGTTTGCGAAAGACTGGGAGAAGGCACCGGCCATCGTGTGCACCGAAGCAGTTTCACCCGCAGCCTGTGCCCAAGGCCGCAGACTTGCTCGAGCTCGTCAGTGACCGAATAAGCAAGGACCTGCATGCGGGCATGGACAGGTCAGGCCAGGCCGTTGAGGCAGGGGGTGAGTTTGGAAAGCTTCTGCAACCTGGTTAGCGAATGGGTCTCAATGAATGAAAGAATGAATGAACCCATGATATCCGTGGAAGCTTGAAAACATCCTGAACCCTTGAGTCCCAACCCGGAACCCCGAGTTCTAAGCATCCCCCTTCGCCCCACACGGAGGCCGGCCCAGATGCACATTGCTGAGAGAAAAGACCCGACATAACACAAGCGATCTGCATCATATAACATGTGTTACTATATATATATATATATATAGTTGTTGTATAGTAGAATGCAACATAGTCTAATATGCTTCCTCCAGGAGCAGCTGAGTCGCAAACTGGACTACAAGGTCGCTCAAGCTATCGATGACGAGGTGCTTTTGGTTCGCAGTTCGTGGAGCTCAAATTTGGGAAACGAATTGGCAGTTTTGGGGGTGTTAAACTACAGGAGATGCCTGCGAGCACGTGAAGTCTTAATTTGGGCTAACAGGGGCCGAAGCCCGACTCTTGCTGGCAGGCGACTGAGACGCTCGCGATGGTCTACGCAGACTCGGGAAGGCTGCTTGACTTCGTTAGACTGTTATGACAGACTTTCGTGAAGGGTCTTTGTTAGAAAATGCCAGACCGAGACTGGATGTTCACGGCCACACTATGCCTGTCAAGTTCCTTGCGCTTGTGGAAGAGATGTACATAATCTAAGCGTATGCCTTTGGAGCCACAAGCAGCTTCGAGAAGGGCCCCCGCCCACTCCTGTCTCCATGTTCAGCTCCGAGAGCCCTGCGTTTCTTGGACACTTGGTTCAGCGTAACCAAGAGCCTTTTGCATCCCAAGGCTGTCCTTGGCCTTCAACACCTACGATGTGCTCAGGCCAACCTCAGCCGCAAGCGCAATCCTCTTGCTCTGCTGATTTGGTCAGGACGCGTGTTGCAGATCCTGAAGTGCGGAAGCGAGCTGAGGTGGGACGTAGAAACTTGGCGAGCGCATGGGAAAACTTCTCTGTAAGCTTGGCAAAGGTTGGTTGGATCCAGACTGCCGTGAGGATATCTGAGAGCTTGCAGAAGGCCCGACTCTGACCTAGCTGCCCTCGTTGCGGCTCGAACAAGGCTTGACTTCGAATCTTCAGGAGTTCAGGTTCGATCAATGTCTCGAGCTGCTCCTGACAGTTCGTGTCTTGCCGGCGCGGTTCTCACATGCCACGGTGGCCTTTCGGCCATATCCGGGTCTCACAACCCGGATGTGGCAAAAAAGATGGAAAGTTAGTGCTTGGTGTTACGTGGCCATGTATAAGCTAGCTGCCCATGCTTGTGTTTACAGGCAGCGATCTCATGATCTGAGTCGGATAACTGACGCCATGTAGTGACTTGTCAATACTTGTCATTGTAGATACCCCATCAAATATGTATAGCTGAGCTGGGCAGTCGGACGCTCACGTTGTGGTCGCGGCACGGCTGCCCGGTGTGCCCAATAGTCCCAATAGTTGACATAGACGAGATGACTGAACTCATCAAACGTCAGCATTCAGGCATGCCGGATGTATTGTTCACAGGTTTCGAGTGATCTTGATCTAGCAGCAGCAGCCACAGAAAGTGCTTGGCTGTCTCTAACTCTGTTTCTCTCTGCGTCGGTTCCTGTCTACAAAGAAACGAACGTTCACGCTCGTACGTCGTATTGAGACGTGTACTGACGCCAACAACCCGCAGTCATCCTGCGAAAAACATGCGGATTTCCGAACATAGGGGACCCTAATATAGTACCCTAAATAGTAGGACCCTTATAATAAGGACCCCATAATAGGGGACCTTATTATAGTACCCTAAATAGTAGGATCCCTATTATAAGGACCCCAAAGTAAGGTATCCCCTTATTTTCGGAAAGTCCTACATTGCCTGATGGCCAGGAGCTGGCCCAGAGTCGGGTTGCCGGCAACAAGCTCAAGGAGGACGACGCAATGAGAATAATATAATGCAATATAAGACAATATAATGTAATATAATATAATATAACATAATATAATGTAATATAATATAATATAATATAATATACTATACTATAATATAATATAATATAACATAATATAATGTAATATAATATAATATAATATAATATACTATAATATAATATAATACAATATAATATACTATAATATAATAGAGTATAATAAAATATAATTTAGCCCAGCATCAGGGGCGGCATCTCAGATCTCTCTGGAGAACCAGCCTGGAACTGATCCTGCGCAAACTTTGCCACGCGCCGGCGGATGCTGAGCCAATCCGCTGGTCTGAGTATGGTCTGCAAGCATGGCATGCACGAGTGAATGTCATTGGGCAGGTTCTTGTCTCGCTTGAACTTGGCGTGCACTTGCAGCACATCCTGCTGGTCCGTACTGGCATCCACGAGCCTAACTTCCCCGATAAGCCAGGAAAATTAGAGGTTAAACTCTCAGGTTACTACTAAACTATAAGAACCCAACAAGGTTAAAGGATGGGTACTGGAGAACTACCTTAAGAACCCCAAACCTACTTTTTTGTAGGGTCCCTATAAATCCCATATTAGGATTTATAATAAGAACCTACAAAAAAGTGGGTTTTGGGTTCTTAAGGTAAGAAGCATCGTCAGTTCGCGCAGTTCGGGCACGGGATGTACCCTGCACAGCATCGAGCTGCCCAGACTATGCTTCGAACAGCCACCCTCCGAGTCTGGAGCGGCGGACATGCGATCCTGGTTTAGGGTTAGGTTTAGGGTTTAGGGAGGGTTTAGGGTTTAGGGTTTAGGGGTTAGGTCCTGAACATCATCCGCTTCCGAGTACACCGAGAGCGCTTCTGGAATCGCTCCGAGAGTTGCATCCGGCTGTATCCTCGTATCCTTTCTTCCCCAACAAGCCACAAACCCTAAACCCTAAACCCTAAACCCTAAACTCTAAGCCCTAAACCCTAAACCCTAAACCCTAAACCCTAAACCGTAAAATAGCAGGTTTAACTTTCCGAGTACTACTGAAGAGCTTAGTAGACTAAAGGAACCCAAAAAAGCATAAAGGTTGGGTATAGGAGAGTATCTGAGTCTTCCGTAAACGCCAGAAGGTGAAGAGGCCCTGCAGCATCCAAAAAGCGTGGCACGGGAACATGGAAAATATCCACGCCAACCCGGGAATACGCACTAGGCAGTGAGACGCGCAAGCACGGGGGAATGCTGCAACTGTTCTCCTTTTCCTCCTTCTGGCGGGGACTTTGGCTTGCGCTGCATGATTTCCGGACGAATTTCTCGAACTCCGTTTTTCCGTCCTGGTCGAGTAGGTCGGTAAACTTCACGCCTTGAAGATCGGTGGGCGTCGCGAGGACGCGTCTCAGGCGAGTGTTATCCCCGACGATTTTGAAACCATCATCCAGCAGCACGTCCGCATCGCAGACACTTCGCAAGACTCGCTGGAAGCCTTCCAAAGAGAGATTCGCATCGGCCGACTGCAGTGAAGCTCTGACGCTGGTTCGCGCCCGGTCCTGGACCATAATTGCGACTCCACATACCAAGAGCAGAATCGCAGCTTGAGCACAGAGGAAGTGCCCGGGAGGACCGCGGCGGGCTGCTCCCTCAAGGCAGAAGTAGCATGCAACTTCCACCACACAAACGAAAGTCTGACATGGGATGATCAGCGGCGGGTCGTGAATGAGGGCACCCACAAAGATGCGGACGGCCCCCGAGTAAACCGAGTGGAAATTGTAATCCGCTTCCTCTGCAAATAAGTGAATGTTGATGACGTAGGAGGCGTGACCAACATGAGAGAGGACATTGAGCAATCGAAGCGTTTGGAAAGAGACATTCCATCTCGCCAGCCAGCAGGCGGCTAGATATTGCATGAAGACCACCAAAAACCTGGATTCTTGAGAAAGGATTTAAATCAATTTAACTACTTAAACTGAATCCCTTACTATAACAAGAGCCCAGAAACTGGACTATGGAGGCAACGTCCGGCTGCTGCTGCAAGCGGTACGCGTGAATCACGACGGAGACCACCGCGAAGTGCGACACGTATCTTAGAACTTGCTGGTAGTGTTCCATCATCATCTTCTTCCTTACTTCCCCAATAGGCGACGCAAAATACAAGGTTATACTTTCAGATTACTACTAGATTATATATATATATATAAACTTTAAACCCTAAACCCTAAACCCAAAAAAGGCTGAAAGCCTGGGTAATGGGGGAACTAAGCTTCATGGCATCTTCCATGAGCCGATCTTGCAACTCCGGCTTCTTCAACTTCTCTGATCTTCTCTGAATCCAGCTCAAACCTGGGTTTAGGTTTCAGGGTTTTGGGACTTAGGGTTTAGGGTTTAGGGTTCAGGGTTTAGGGTTTAGGATTCAGAAGCCCTATAAAATTTATTAAATTCTTATATGGGTTATATAGGGGTTTTATAGTCCTTCAAACTTAAACATAATTTCCAAGAACACCCCAGAAACAGGCTGCCGACACGCCCTCCAAATCCCAGCCTGCCAAAGTGGCGTGGACAGAGAGGAAAACGATGACGCAGGCCACAGCTGCCGGAGCCGGAAGCATTGGGCTTTGGGGTTTAGGGCCCTAAACCCTAGACCCTAAACCCTAAACCCTAAACCCTAGAACTCTCCGAAAAAAAACGCCGAAGGAGGCGCTGCTCTACGGGAGCCTACCAGCTTCGAGCCCAGAGATCCCGAGAAGAAGTCAGAGTCGCGCTTGTCTTGAGTGGAGCCGGCTTACGTTTTAAGTTTAGGGTTTAGGGTTTAGGGTTTAGGGTTTAGGGTTTAGGGGCATGCACAC
>CAJNDV010033350.1:0-10606 GCA_905221635.1 Symbiodinium sp. CCMP2456
GGGTATTCGGGGTTTAGGGGTTTAGGGTTTAGGGTTTAGGGCTCTAGGGGTTTAGGGGTTTAGGGGTTTAGGGGGTTAGAGTCGAGGGTTCAGGCTGTCTAATCTGAGCTTAGAAGTATGACTTCGGAAAGTATCCCCCCCCCACGGAGGTGCTGTGGATCCTTTGGATAGAAGAAGACCTCAATCTGTTGCGATCGGATCCTAAAGGTGCCTAAGTATCTGCATAGTCGAATATAGGTTTTCGTTTCTTGGGCCTAAAGGTTCAGGGTTAAAACAAACCCTAAACCCTGAACCCTAAACCCTGAACCCTAAACCCTGAACCCTGAACCCTAAACCCTCAACCCTAAACCCTGAACTTTGAACCCTAAACCCTAAACCCTGAACCCTGAACCCTAAACCCTGAACCCTGGACCCTGAACTTTGAACCCTAAACCCTAAACCCTAAACCCCGAACCCTAAACCCTAAACCCTGTATAAGTTGCGATCGCAGGTCCGCTATCCGGCTGAAAGGGCCGACATAGGCGAAGAGGAGCCCCTGCAGGGATGAGGGAAATTGGCTGTTGATTTGGGGTTTCGGCATTCGGAGTAGTCTCTGAGCCCTTAAGCCCTAAAGCCCTAAACCCTGAACCCTTAAGCCCTGAGCCCTAAACCCTAAACCCTGAACCCTAAACAATCAAGCTCTAAACCCGAAACCCCGAACCCTAACCCTTATGCCCTAAGCCCTAAACCCTAAACCGTGAATCCTAAACCCTAAGCCGGGTTCGGGCCAAAGGGGGCCGGCTAAAGCTTGAGGGCTTGGGGGCGTTTGCGGGAGCCACCGACTCCACGTTCCTACATCACAACTGTTCCCTAAGGGTCCATGTACCCAAATAGTAGAACATTGGCCTTAATGTAGTCCCTATATGGGTACCTTAGGGCCAATGTTCTACTATTTGGGTACATGTACCCTTAGGGGTTGCTTTAAGGACGAAATGAACCCCAAAAGGGTTTTAAGGTTCATACACCATGTAGAGATTCGTAGTATAGGACGAACTCAATCCCAAAAGGGTTTTTAAGGTTCGTATACCATGTAGAGATGCATGGTATAAGGGTAACGGGCCCCCTACTTTTTAGGGTCATTTGGTCCCCAAGGTACTGGGTTTACGGTTTAAGGTTCAGGGTTTAGGGTGGCAGGGAATGGGAACCCTGCACTCAACGATGTAGGTACTTAGGCGAAATTTGAGGGCTAAGCTGCAGTCTTGCGGTTGCGATTTAAGCTAGGGCTTAGGCGTTTAGGGTTCAGGATTTGGGGTTTGGGGGTTTAGGGGTTTAGGATTTAGGGTTTTAGGCTTCACGGTTGTTCATTTGGGGCTTAGGGGTTTTGGATGGCCTCGGAAAGGTTACCAACACTTGCATCCCGTTTTGGTCGCCTTGAAATTCAACTGTATCCCACAGAGTCCTAAGTACCTATTTTGCAGAATGTAGGGTTTCTATATCAGGAATCATTATCATGGTTTGGGAAAGTATCCCCCATAGCAGTCCTTAGGACCTTTTGAGTAAGCATCATAAGGATTTGGGTGTAGTGCCCGGGGTGGAGCGTTTCTGGGTTTGATGAGGGTCGCAGTGATTCAGGCTGGAGGAGCAGCAGCACCCCTAAACCCTAAACCCTTGAGGGTTGGTCAGCAGCAGAAGCAATAACATCGGCAGTCGGCTTTGAGGCTTCGAGTCCTAGGGCGTTGCGCTTGTTGTGTAACCGTTTCCTTAGTCGTTGTAGAGAGGTTGCATCGTTTTCTGTGAAACTGGTAAACTGTCATCCGAAACCACACTTTTCGCGGGATTTTTCGCGGCTGCTACTCCGCTTCGAGGTCCCCACTCGGGACTTATCCATACAGCCGAGTGAACACCGCATATGATCAATTTCAAACAAAATTCCCAAACCATCCTGCTGTTCCATACCTCACATCGACCCCGTTGCGGCTGTAGCAATGATGTCCCCGCAAGAATCAGGTCCTTCACCATGTATATGTAAAATGTAAGCCTATCATAATCTCACCTTTTGCAAGTTCCACCAAGTTCGGGGACAACTCAGAAGCCTTGCAACGTCCCTAAATCCTCTAAACTCCCAACTTATTCCAAACTCGAGGGCCTTAACCCAAGAAAGCCCTAAACCCTAAACCCTAAACCCGCGGCAGGCTTGGACCCTGAACTTTATGGGTGAACATCCCCGAACTCCTTTGCGCAAAGAAGTGCATCCTGCACCCGAAGCCCATACAAATCCCTCGAGGAACTTAGGGTTCATAGTTCAGGGCTTAGAATGAGGTTTAATAGGGGGTTTCGGGTTTAGAGGTTTAAACAACCCACTTGGGCTCAGAGGAAGCTTTCTTGAGCATCCCATCTTTAGGAGGAATCCGACGACGATTGCAGCGAACTGTTTCAGTGCACAATCCGTGATGCACTGAATGGCCGGTATCCAAACTAAACCCCTAAACCCTAAACCCTGAACCCTAAACCCTAAACCCTAAACCCTAAACCCTAAACCCTAAACCCTAAACCCTAAACCCCCTAAACCTTAAACCCTAAACCCTTCTAAACCCCAAGCCCCAAATCCTGCACTCAGATTTGTAGACGAGAGTCAGTTACTACGCCTTCAACCGCAGTCCCTCAAGAACTTCGAAGTTCGGTGCGGGGTTCAGGGTTCGGGGTTGAGGGCTTCAGGGTAAGGATTCGGGGTTCAGGGTGTAGGCTTCAGGTTATGGGGGTCTCTAGAGCTAGAGCTTAGGTAGCTGGACCTCAGCAGGCACAGGTTTTGAGATAATACAGGGGTCTGAGCAATCAGTAGCAGTATCCCGTCGCAGCCCATATCATCCAGCAGAGTCCTGTGACATATTTTCAGTCAGTATATATACTGTAATATATCATGTCATGCAATCGTGCATTCATATAGCATACACCCGCCAAAGCCTGTTCCACTTCCTAAGTCCACCCTAAACCCTAAACCCTAAACCTTATTCTCAAGCTTGGAGTCCCGAATTCGAGCTCTCGAGGTTTCCAGAGCTTTTGAAAAGCGGGCCTAAACCCTAAGCCCCTCAGAACCCTAGAAACGATCTGGGAGTTTCTGAAAGCAAGGGGTACTTTATCTGGGGGTCATTATAATAAGGATCCGACTATTTAGGGTACTATATTAGGGTCCCCTATTTTCGGAAACCCCGACCTAAACCCTAAACCGCTAAGCCCTAAGCCCTACACTAACCCTACTCAATGAGACATCAACTCTGAACCCTGAACCCTAAACCCTAAACCCTAAACCCTAAACCCTAAACCCTAAACCCTAAACCCTAAACCCTAAACCCTGAACCCTAAACTGAACGGTCAGGGATAAAGTACGGGAACTCCAGTTAGGAGATTCGATTGGATTCATAGTTTGTTCGGCGTGTCCCTCGAGAGGCTGAAGGGTTTAGGGTTTTGGATCAAACAGGGTACCCTGACTGTTGAGGGGCATAACCCTAAACCCTAAACCCTAAACCCTAGACCCTAAACCGTGCGGCATAACACGTAAGAGCTTTGGGATAGTTGGGACCCGAGACCCTATAAGCCCTACCTATAGTCTCCATTCTAGTTCCTTTTGGGGGGTTACCTTATGGTTTAGGGTTTAGGGTTTAGGGTTTAGGGTTTAGGATCCTTAAAAAAAAGGGTTAAGCCAACAAAAAAGGAACTACAATGGAGACCATAGGTAAAGCCCTAAACCCTAAAACCCTAAACCCTAAACCCCTGTGGTGGAGCAGCTCAGGGGTGCTGGTGCACAGGGCTGAGGTGTAGGAACATACAGCAACGTATCTAAGCCTAAGCCCTATAAACCCTGAACCCTGTCCCTAAACTATCGGAGTAATGCAGAGCCCCAATTCCGGTACTTATAGCCTTAATTGTAGGAGCTGAAACAAAAGATCTTCCAAGTAGGGACTGCTGCTCAACCCAAGGTGAAACGCAGGGTTTGGGCTTTAGGGTTTAGGATGGTTGATGGCGTTAGGGTCTAGGGGTTCGGGGTTTCAGGGGCCTAGGAAGTAGTGAACAAAACTGTTCATCCTCACCCTAAGGGTCCAAAGGACCCAAGAATGAGTTACGGATCGTAGTTTTAGAGGTGTCTACTTGGGAGAGTATATGATTATAGGGGTATTTGAGGTCAACCCATGCTCGGACCTTGCTCCAGAGGGTGCAGCAAGGTCTCGACCGGTTCCTGCAGTGATGGGTAATCTAGGGGCTATAAATGATCAATTACACGCCTTATTACTTATTATAATATAGGGCTCCTTATGATAATTTACCCCAAAATCCAATTCTAATGACTAAGGTCTCAAAATTATGGAGACTCCGTCTAACTCTTTTTCTTTTGTCATGATCCGCAGCAGATGTAAGTCCTTACGCAGTAGACGACTGCAATCACAAAAGTGTTAAACCCTCAAGCTTGAAATCCTGCCTGACGTATATCTCTGCAATATATCCGTAGCCTCGATGAACCCTAGCCCTAGTCATGAATTACAAAATGATCTGTCAACCGGCCAGTATGGGCGCATCGGTCGTCGCAAGTCTGTGTCACACCGCTGGTACCTTACCTCGACATGCTTCCGAAACCAGGTGCTTAACATAGGTCTCTGAAAAGTTAATTAGATCCCAAGCCCGACAGAGTAGTAGGTCAGGGTACAGCCCTCAAGGCAATAAGTTTCGGGATCTCAAGGTAGTGATATTGCTTCATGGGGGGCGAACACCAGTCTTAGTTCCCAGAGACTCCGAAGAAGGAGTAATCTGGAAGTATATTTGGAACCCCAATATGATTTTGACATATATCTTAAACCCCGAACCCTAAACCCTTTTTGTTCCTTAGTTGAGGTGTTGTGGCGTCTCCAGGTTGCTCAGGCCAATAAGCCGCTGCAGGGCTGATCAGCTGGGCCTTCCACAGCTTGAGAAGCTCATACCCTTGACTTGCTTAGACCCCAAGCCCTACCTATAGTCTCCATTGCAGTTTTTGTGTTTAGGGCTGAAGGATTAAGGCTTTAGGGTTTAGCATTACCTATATGTCGCGTCCAAACCGACCTTGCATGGAGGATCCTACAAGGTAATCCTCAAACAGGAACTGCAATAGAGACTACAGCGGCTGAAATGTCTGACTGCTGGATCCAATATACCATCGCCTAGGCCTGGGAGTTACGTAATAATATAGAAGCCGAAATAAATTACCAATATTGTTCTTTATGGGCAATGGGGTTCTTAGTTGTATCTATACTACAAGGAGCCCAAAACCCCCTTCTAGCGATTCAGGCCCCTATACTAGACCCCCCCCCCAGAGTCCCTTATAGTAACCTTCGAAGGAACCCTATTCTAATGATGAAGGCCCCTACATTTGGACCTTCAGGGGCACCTAAACCTAAACCTAAACCCTAAACCCTAAACCCTAAACTAAGTAAAGGCACCAGCGTTCTCGGCTTAGCTCCCTGTCGTGAAGCCTCTCTTCGGCAAGGCGTTTGTGGCACTCTCGTTACGGATTTAGGGGTTTGGGAGTTTGGGGGTTAATTTCTGTTATTCAGAGCTCAGGGTTCAGGTTTTAAGATTTGGCAGGCTGTTTCCGATGACATACATATGTTGAGGCTTCTGGGCCCACAGACCATTCTAGACAAGGCTGTCGGGGGATGTTGTGGTGGTTAGTTTGGGATCCGCGGTTTAGGTTTTATACAGTGGCCTTTATGGCACTTTATGACTAGACCAGGGTTGTAAGAGTTTATAAGGTTTCGTGTTTAGCCGCAAGTGTCCAAGTGCCCAAATAGTAGGGTTTCAAGGCCCCAAAGCCATTCAGAGTATGGACTTTGAGACTAAAGCCTTACCAATTGGGTACTCGGACCCTTTGGGTATAGATTACACTGCACCCATACATACGGAGGAGCCTGGTATCTCCTAGGAGAGCCCTTGGGTTCTGGCGAGGCCTCGGAAGTCATAGTCGTAAGGTTCCCCTAAACCCTAAACCCTAAACCCTAAACCCTAAACCAGAATCCGGATCCTCTGGGCTGAATCGTTAAGAATCGCATGCCCTTACCCTAAGGCTCTAAGGACTTACATTTGTACGGCTTCTGGACCCAAAGACCATGCTACATAATGCTTTTGGGCTATGTTGAGCCCTCAGGGTTATGGTACCCCAACGAGTTTTTGGTTGAATATCCGCCGTATTCTCTTTACCAAGGCCCCTGTATTGCCTTTAGTCGGGTTCTTGTGTCATGCAACCCCGACAAAATGAACTCTGACTCACCCCGGGACAAAAACTCTTAAGCCACAAAGCCCTGAACCCCTTGAACCATACACCATAAAGCCCCAAGGCCCCAAAACCTACAACCCTAAACCACCCAAAAAAAATAAAAAATGCTCCAAACCATGGAGAGGCAACAACACGACTTCCGGAAGGATCTAAAACTTAAGTTGGGAGCCCATACTACTGAAGAGTGCTTTAACCTACACCCTAAACACTTCAGGGCCGCAGGAACTACAGAAAGTAGTTCTCATTCTAGAAGCTTTACTTTCTACTATATCCGCACTTAGGACCCCTTGGGATGTCGTACTCGCTTCGCTTCAGGAGCATTGCGTTTTGCACGTAGGATTAAAATCTGAAGCTGAAAGGCTTCGTTGTTTTGGTGTAGGGTTTAGGGGTTTAGGAGTTTCGGATTTTGGGTTTGAGGAGTTTCGGGTGTTGGGTTTAGGGGATGATTCGCCCGTGTCGTCAACTGCCGAGGGAGGTATCTGTGCGCAGGGAGTCACACCTTGTTTTGCGCTGAGCAGCTCTATACAAAGCATTGCGTGCTCGGCGCTCGGCAAGTGTCAAGGTAGAGCGCTACCGATACTTGCGGACTGGCATAAGAACCCCCCCAAAGGCTGCCGCTCGCAGACTCCGCTAAAGGCCGCATTCCCTAAGCAGTCATGTCATCGCAACACCGCAAAATCCTGAGCCCTAGAGCCCTGCGGCGTTGAGGTTTTGGGGCCTAAGACCCTGAACCCTAAACCCCTAAACCTTAAACCGTGAAGACTTCACTTCCATGGCAGCCAGGAGCCCGTTATTTAGAGAAGCCACACTCT
The DNA here is from genome assembly GCA_905221635.1 of Symbiodinium sp. CCMP2456. Lineage (NCBI taxonomy): Eukaryota > Dinophyceae > Suessiales > Symbiodiniaceae > Symbiodinium > Symbiodinium sp. CCMP2456. The sequence continues at coordinate 7,087 of CAJNDV010033350.1, forward strand.
TACTAAGGAGAGCACGGGAGTTCCAACACCTCCAGAGTCATTCCTCCTTCATCCCAGGTAGCATTAGGGAGACCTTATCATGATTTCTTGATAGAAGTGTTGATATGATGTATAGTATACAATGAGGGTTTAGGGCTTTGGGTTTAAGGTTTTGGGTTTTGGGTATATCCTAGGTCATATTAGGGAGACCCCTTACAGGGGGCCCTTCTTAACCCCACTTCTGTCTTAAGCAGGGACCTTGTTTAGAGGCTCTAAGGCTATATTCCCATAGGTCCCCCCAATCCCAACTCCTACTTCAACCCTACCCCCAAAACCGTATGCCTAACCCTAAACCCTAAACCCTAAACCCTAAACCGTAATGTTTAGAAGCCCATGGCCCTGCCTTAAAGGTGCATATGTAGAAAGAATATTTCAAACCCTGAATCCCTAAACCCTAAACCCCTTCACCCCAAACTATAAACTGTAACCCTAAGGGTCCAAGTACCTAGGTATAGTCATGCACCCGACTTACAAAACGAATATCCGTAAGCCAAGTACCTGATTATTAGGTCAAATTCGGACCCTAAACCCTAAACCCCTACTTGGAGGGTCTTGGGGCTCAGCTACTAACTAAACCCTTTCAACCCTGGACCCCTGCTGACCCCTAAAGCCCTAAACCCTAAGACCCTAAACCCGAAACCCCCAAACTTCCCCTTAAACCCTAAACCCTCACATCCTATACCCGAAAGCCCTCAAACTGTAAAGCCTGTCATGGGCACCCTGAACCCGAAAACCCTAAAGCCCTAAACACCCTTCAACCCTAAACCTCAACCCTAAACCCCTATATGAAGGGCCTTAATACTTAGAATAGGGTTTTGGGGCCCATTTTACTATATAATTACAGTAAGGAGCGCCTCACCATAGTATTGGTAATTATGTAGGCTTCTATATTACATGTAACTGCGGCCAAGTTGGAATTGCCTGCGAGAGTAAGGCCTCCAAGGCTTTCACAAGATCACGGCCAAACCTTGCAGGAAGCTGTTGATTCTCCGTTTGGGTTTAGGGTTTTAGGGTTAGTCTCCGTTTTTAGGTGGTTGGGGCTTGAGGGTTTTGATGGTTTAGGGTTCGTTTTGGGGTTTAGGGTTACTTCAGGGTTTTGATAGTTTAGGTCTTTAGGGTTGGTTTGGGGTGATATATTGAAAGCTAGCCCTCCTCGTGCGGAGGGTTGCGGCATGGAGAATAGCTTCTGTTTGTTTTTTGGACTACTAGACAGTCCTTGACCCTAAACGTCCATAAACCTAGGACCCAATTCCTCGAGAGCAACGAAATCCCGAACCGGGTTAGAAGCCCTATAAACCCTAAACCCTCAACCCTAAAACGCAAAACCCTCAACCCTAAACTTTAAACCCCTCAACCTTAAGCCCTAAACCCTAAAACCCTAAAGCCCTAAACCCGAAACCCCTCAAGCCCTAAACCCCTAAACCCTCATTCCCAGAAGCTCCTCCAACACCAAGTCCGGCTCATAGCACAAACCCTGAACCCCAGCATTTCCAACACAGCTACACTTCCCCCCAAGCTCCTAATCCCTGACCCCCTAAACCCTGAGCCTTAACTTCCCTAAACCCTTAAGTCCCATGGTTGAGGGTTTAGGGTCTAGGGGTCCCAAACCCCTAAACCCTAAGCCCTAAACTCCAGCCCTGTGATGTAGTGAAATGGTAGTTTTCCCAATTAGTACTCAGATCCCTATAGCAGATGTATACTTTCGGCAGTAGATCTTCATGTGAGTACGTGGTTCAGCTCTCTCTATCAAGGGCTTCCTCCAGGGGGCCTGGGAGGGACGTCCTAAACCTGCGTGCTGACGATTCAGCTGACTCAGTGGCTCGGCGTTCTTCTGGTTGGCTCTTAGGATTTTAACCTTTTGGGGTTTCTATATGAAGTGTAATAAGTAAAACTTTTTTTGGGTTTCTATATGAACTGTAACAAGTAGGAGGAGGGATTCAGAAGTCCAGTTTTGTCTCAGGTTAGAGTTTCGCATTCAACGATGTTGGGCGTAGGGCTCAAGGGCTCGAGGGTTAAGGTTAGGGTTTAGCTGTAGCACCACAAGCTAGATGTGTTAAAGCCAAGCCTTTTTCCTTTGCTTGGAGTCGATTGTTCGAGAATTAAAATAAAGCTATGTAACGTGTCTCCGCAGAGGCGGGCATTGGGCCGTAGGTACACTTACGGACAATGTGGGTTTAGGGACCCTAAACCCTAAACCCTAAACTTAGGGTTGGGGTATAGGCTTTGGGTTTGGGGTTTCGGGTCTGGGGTCTCGGGCATGGCAATCCTCTCTTTAACAGATCCTGGAAGCTTAAATCCAATCCCAGTCCTCCGAGGGTCCATATACCCAAAAGTATGTGGGTAGTTCTCTAAATTCGGGCCTCTTTTTAGAGTCCTTTTAAATTTGGGCGCCGTGCTAGTTTGTGGATGTTTTTGGGATGGAAAAATGTCATGTAAAAGGGTCCCTACTTCACAGAACTGCCCATGTACCCAAGTAGTATATACTTTGGACTTAAGTGGGCTCTTGTATAATTACTGCAGGGCCAAAGTATATACTATATTATACTTGGGCGCACGGACCCTTGGGCAAAGACATAAAAGCCTTAAACATATTACCGGGCAAATCTGTTGCCGGGGATCAAAAGGATACGGACAAGTTTTATGTTAAGAGAGTTACGTTTTAGTTGCAGGGTCTTGGAAATTTCTGGCAGGGGTTTAGTGATTAAGGGATGAACAAGAAATCTGTCACATAGAACAGCGTTTTTGCGGTGCAGAACAACACGTAGAACGACCCAACACCCGAAAGCTTAACCCACCCACCCTAAACTCCAGGACTTTGGGCCAGGTCAGAGATTACTTTTGTTTTTGTTTTCTCAGTTTGGGGGGTGAACGTTTATGGTTTTGGTTTTGGATTTGCCGCGTGAGTTGAACCACTCCGATTGGAGCTTCTTGCCACGATGCTGGCCGCCAGCAGCTCGACGCACGCCCCTAGGCTTCTGCTCCGTCGCAATGGTTTGAGAAGCTGTCACTGGGCGTGGTAGAGTGATGGACAAAATCTTGCATTCCTTGCTACATAAGAAGTACCCTGCAACTCGAGATTCATTGCATTCTCCATTATGATAATGAGAGCTCCTCAAAGCCTTCCTGAGTACGGAGAATGCAGGACTTTGCAATACAGAGTAGTCTTTAGTAACTTTAGTATGTCTACTGCCCACGAAGTCCTGTAAAGCACCGCAGAACCCATGTACAAAAACACTCTCAAGAGCCCTTCTCTTCTGGCAGGATTGTGTCCATGAGCAGTAGGGATGGTCCTCTTTCAAACGTGTCATGACGAGAGTCATGACGAGAGCCTTGCTTCTTGGGACTGACGACTGAAGATCTATGGCGCTTGATGTAGGGGCCTTAATAACTAAAATACGGTTTCTGGGCTCATCATACTATATAGTTATAGTGAGGAACCACCAACATGGTGTTGGTAATTATTTAGGGCCCTACATTACCT
>CAJNDV010033350.1:10657-29674 GCA_905221635.1 Symbiodinium sp. CCMP2456
CTTAAGGTTTAGGCTTTAGGGTTTAATCACAAGTAAGGTAATTATTAGGCCATTTAGATACCCTTACTTGCTAAGTCCCCAAAAGCCCAAGCAAAACAGCTCCCAAAAGGGTTTTACAACGTTCGTGTAAGGGTGTTAATGTGGTGCTGGAGTTAGTGACCCCTCCCTCCAACATTGCACGGCGTCCTGAACCCTGTATAGTGGTACATAAAGTACACTAGAAGCAGAACATCTTAACTAGAAGGGTTTAGGCGGTCCGGTACATTTCTGAGGGTCGTGGGGGGAGGGGGGGGGGGGGGGNNGGTGTTGGGGTTATTGGGGCTTTAGGATGGTGGGTCGGGATTTGGGAGGTCTCTGGCCTCCTCTACACTCAACTACTGATTGATCATCAGCAGATAGGGAGAAAAACAAGCCAAGAAAATCCGCCGGGGAAAAAAGCAAGGAATTATTGAGGACGGTCCAACATGATGCAACAAGAGCAAAGGAGCCACCAGAACAAACGCATTAACGAGTGTCGCTGATTTCAGGCCAGTGCCACGTGATGGTGTGTGTTTGTGTTTGTTTGAATGGCCTTTCGGGGCCTCTATAGCTTCATAGCGTATTGAGGACACATGGTGCGTGTGCAATTGTTCATCAGGAGTTTATAGCTCATGTAGGGTTTTATGGAGATCCAAGAACAGGTTCATGAGGTGCACGGACAACCAACTTCAACCCCAAACCCTACCCAGGGCTCCAAGCGCCTACGTAGTATATGCATAGGCCTTGAGGTATACTTAATGCCTAAGTGCAAACTATATCGGTGCATGGAGCCTTGGGGCTAGAGTCCCAATCCCGAAACACCCTAAACCCCTAAACCCCTAAACCCTAAGCCCCTAAACCCGAAACCCTAAACCCTTAAACCCGAAACACGAAACCTAAAACCCCTAAACCCTAAACCCTAAACCCTAATCCCTAATCCCTAAAACCCAAAACCGCTAAACCGAATCCTTAGACGGGCCCTCGTCTCGCCCCCTGCTCCCAACCCCAGCCCTTCTTGGGGTGTAGGGTTTAGGGTTTAGGGTTTAGGGTTTAGGGTTTAGGGTGTAGGGTTTAGGGTTTAGGGTTTAGGGTTTAGGTCTCTGTCGCGCCGTGCCTTTGCATCTTCAGTGTGATGCAGGTCATCTTGCTTTGGATGTCTGCAGGACTCTGGAGGTTGTACTTCGGGTCATATAGGCTCCTAAGCACCTACGTAGCAGAAAGTAGGGCCTTTGTAGTTAAGGGTGGGTAAGTATCCCCCATCGAGGTACTTAGGGCCCTTTGGCAGGGTCAATGCTGTAGAGCTTACGGTTTAGGGCTTGCTTGGCAGCGCTGGAGGTAGGGTTAAGGGTTTAAGTGTCGGGAGACGCAAGAATTCGATAGTGAATAGAGAGACAAGTACCTTTCGAGGATAAGTTCTCTCCAAGTGGCCGTAATTTGGGGGTTTATGCTATTCACAACCCCCAGAAAAAAAAAGCGAATAGTAAGACCCCCGACCCCCCAAGTATGGCTCGCTTTTGAAGGCTGGAGGTCGTACTTGCGCACAAGTTTAGGATGCTTGTGTTGATGGATCCCTAAGAAGGAAATACCAGGGAAACAGAGGTCCGACCTAGTTTGTATGCTATCGCGCGGTTTTGTGGCCAAGAGACTACACTCAAACCTAAGCCCTAGAGTACCGGGCTCCAGGAGTTCTTGGTCAAGGCCTCTTATCTAGGATTCCAGCACCGAATATATGGGATCCGACCAACTAGTAGCACTGCTCTTATGGCTCTCCTTAGCAAGTTTTCATTGTAGCGTACCCCGAGGCCTTACTCTGATCATCAAGGGCTTCTTCAGCCTAAATCCTAAACCCTAAACCCTATAAACCCTAAACCCTAAACCCTAAACCCGACTCTAACTATCAACCCCCCTTTTTTGACGCACCCGAAGGCCTTGGAGCCTTCTGAATGACTTGTTCATAGGGCTTAGGGTCTATGGTTCGGGTTCTGTGACATCCTGCACCTTCCTTCGTGGATGCTGCCGGGGCCCGCAAGAGCGCAGAAGCACGAGGATCTCAGACAGAAGCATGTCCGGCATCCCCTTACAGGGGTCCTTCTACTCCCAACACAGGCTAGGACTCTTGTGTCTATGTGCTTTTGTCGGGCCCTTAATCTTGTGACGAAAACCGCAAGGCCAGCGATTTGTATTAGGTCTACGCATCAGCCATGCTCCGCACGCCTGGAGAAGATTCAGTTCATACACCGTTGTTGGTTTAAGGGTTTGGGGGGTCTAGGTGTTAAGCTTCAGGACTTAGGCTTCAGTCTTTTAATGGAGGTTGGGGTGCAAGTGTAAGGTTCTCGGATAATAAGGAGTCCTCACACTTAATATGAAAGTTATGAATATATGGGCCTAAATAATGACCTATATTACTTTGGGTGTTCCTTATGATAATTATAGTATGATGGACCCCAAACCCTATTCCAATTATTAAGGCGCCTACAGTATCCTATTGCCTTGGTTTTCTATGTTGGTGCCGCACATTCTGAGAGTCGGCGTCTTTTTCATCCTCTTGGTCCCATTAAGATACTTGGCTTTGGTATCGTGGTCTTGTAGGGTTTAGGGTTTAAGGTTTGGGATCGCAGTTTTTGTAGGTTTGTGTTTGGGAGAGAGTCGGTGATTCTGATTCTTGTGCCCTAAAACGACCCTAAACGCGAAGCCCTAAACCCGAAAACCTAAACCCCCAAGCCCCAAGCCCCAAGCCCCAAACCCTAACCCAAACGGTTCGGGTCCTTAGTAATCATATACTCTCACAGTAATCCAAAAGTTCTTTGGACCCGCCGAGTAACTGCGTAAGCCCTGAACCCTAAACCATAAACCTAAACCCCTAGACCCTAAACCCTAAACCCCTGAACCTTAAATCCCTAAATCCCTAAACCCTGAACCCGAAGCCCTGAACCCTAAACCCTAAACCCTAAACCCTAAACCCTAAACCGATGCCCTGAACCCCACAAAATCGACCCTCTGTGCCATCGCACTCGTCGTGTGCGAGGTCACAGGGCTCGGGGCTTCGCACTTGTTGGGTTTAGGGCCTAGGGTTTAGGGTTTGGGGTTTAGGGTTTAGGGTTTAAGGTTCAGGGGTTTCGGGGTTTAGGGTTCAGGGTTTCGGTTTAGGGTTTAGGGAACTCCAAATAGCCATTCCGTTTATAACTTAAGGACGTGTGTAAGAAAATCATACTACGGAACCCTGAAAGGATAGGTTTTCTAGGGTCCCGGTAGGGGTGTAGGTTAGACAGTTCGGGGTTAACTTTAGTTTGGCATGTTCAGGGTCAAGGTGTGTAGCGGTTTAGGGGTTTTTGGTTTAACAAGGATACACGATGCCGCGGCTCACCCCCCATGGTAGCCCGATGACCTAAATACCCGCGAGGTTCTATAGCCACTTCATAATGCCAAGGTCAACCTTGATAATGTAGGGGCCTTAATAATTAGAACAGTTTTTTTGGTGGGATCCCTACCACAATTACAGTATAATATACCACCCAAACCCTATTCTAATTGATTAGAATAGGGTTTGGGGGCCCTTTATAAACTATAGTTAGAATAAGGAGCCCCGAGAATAGTATCGATGACTATATTAAGTGTTTGAGGCTTAGGGAGCTGAATGTACTGCCTAGTTGGTGGTGCTTCCAGGTTGCATTAGCATTGTAGAACATTGTGGGAACTCGCCATGCGCTCCTCTGCTGGGGGGCATGACCGAATTTGATTTGCAAGATGTCCTGCTGCACGTGTTGTGAGATCGAATGGACTCACGACGCTTTGCTGACTTTGTCAGGTCGGGAGTGTGTTGGGTTTAGGCTTCAAATCAGATAGTCAGACAACTTCCCAGTTTCTGCACGGGAAAACTGGGGGACAGGCAGTGGCAGACTTCGCCGGTCGGCTGTTTAGCACTCCATCACTGACAGAGATCGTTCAACAATTCACTTTTGCTTGCATGGACTTTCTTGTGCATCCTTTCGAGACACCCAGTCCGTTTGTGGGATGACAAGCATGCAGTGGAATTCAGTTTTTCGACAGCACCTTACGAGGGCTCCAGCATTTTTTTCTGGTGGCCCGAAAGACCACGCTTTCATAGCTCTGCTGAGCTGGCAATTGTGATTGATGACGGATGTTAGGGTCCATGTATGTGTGTATATATATATATATGTATATATATATATATATGTATTTATATATGTATTTATATATATATATATATATGTATTTATATATATATATATATATACATATGGGGGTTCTATGGTTTAGACGTGCGACTGTGTAGCTGGCATGCTTACCGTTTGCGAAAATACAGAGGTATACCTCAAGAACAGCACTCTCGGGCTTGTCTCGACGGCAAGCCCTAAACTGGGTTCTTGTTAAGGGATTTAATTTAAGTTACCAGAATAGGGATCTATGGTAAATAATATGGTTTCCTTATTGTGGTAACTTAAATCAAATCCCTTAGCAAGAACCCAGTAAACCACGATATTTACAAGTCTATGACTCACAGGCTCTTGCAAACGGGGGGCTTAGGGCTTAGCAGCAAGAGGGTTTAGGGTTTAGGGTACAAGTCTATGACTCACAGGCTCTTGCAAACGGGGGGCTTAGGGCTTAGCAGCAAGAGGGTTTAGAGTCAAAGAAACTCGACGACTAATTGCTCACGTAGAAAGACGCAGAAACCATACAAGTAGCAACAAGACTCGTGGTGCCAGCACCTGCTGTAATGATTCGGATGTTCCAGATTGCCAGACTGGAAAGAAACCGTTAAATGCAAACATGTCCGTATTTTTGCAGCACGTGGAATATGTGTACATACTTCTACGACATGCGTATGTACATACTTCTACGACATGCGTATGTTGATGTGTACACATATCACATGAGTCCAGCGAAGTTGAGTCAACCCGACTCCTTGCAGCGTGAGACACAGAGACGCCCCGGCGACTGGAGACTGTTCCAAAGCATCTTGGCTTCGTAGTCAAGTAAGTGGCCTTATCGTTGCTGGGATCAGCATCAATGCTAAACCCTAAACTCCGAAATCCTAAGCCATCAAAGATGATGCTTCACTTGCGTTATTTGGGGGAAAGAGAGGTTCGGGATTCAAAGGAGTTTTTAAGGGTTTCTTGCTGAGCGCTGCAACTATGGGGCTGTAGGGATTCAGCTTGCGATTTAGGGTTTAGGGCCTTAGGGTTTCAAAACCCTAAAACCTAAACCCTAAAAGGGTTTGGAGGGAGGGGGCGGACAGCTTTGGGATGCGAGCTTCCTGTTTCCAGCCCAGTGCCCTGGCTCTGCGGCTTCGGCAGGGTTGCGGAATCGAGTAATCTAGGGGCCTTCAATAATTAGAATAGGGTTTTGGGAAAACAAAACCCAGATACTATAGGGACCTCAGTAATCAGAATAGGGTTTTGGGCTCCTTTGTAGCATAGTTATACTAAGGAAGCCCCAAAATAGTCTAGGTACTTATTGAGGCTCCTACAGTAGCCTGAACTTCTTGAACCCTAAACACCCGAAGCCCTTTGAGCGTCCTAAACTGCCCCAAAGCCCAAAACTTCGATGATCTTCCATGTGGGTAGTTCTCTAAACTAGGGTCCCTTTTTGGGGTCCTCTTTGTAAGGGTGCCCTACTATAATGGGGACCCAAAAATGGACCCTAATTTAGAGAATCACCCATGTATTCTTGCTATTGGAGGGTTTTCGTGGCCAAAGAGGGCAGCAAGCGGAGGCACCGGCTCTGCACCGCACCACAGTGCGAGCCGTTCGGAGACTAAGCCCTAAACCCTAAACCCTAAACCCTAAACTAAACCTCGCTACAACTAGCCTCCACGTAGAACCCCCTCTCTAAAATTAGCCTCCACATAGAACCAACCCTTACCATCAAGGGGCACGTCTTCATCTGGGTCAGCTGCACAATTTGCAGCCGTCCCGGGCCGGGTCGAACTGACACACTCAGATTCTCGGAGGATGGCGCAAAGTGATGCGGGAATTTCGAGGCTTTCATTGTGTGTGCGCTAGTTTTTCCTGTCAAAAGGGCTTTAGCAGGACCGTATATAAGACTCTAGAAATGGGATGCGGGAAGTTGAAATTGGTTTTGTTATTTTGTTATTGTCTGGATTTAAGGGCTCTAGAAATGGGGTTTATGACTTTATGGGGCGGGTTTAGGGTTAGGGTTGGGTGGTTTGGACCTCAATTGTCCTTAATCTTAGCCCTAATGTATATATTCCGTATGAAGGGAGAGGTTTAGGGTTCAGGTTTAGCGTTTAGTGCTTAGAGTGAGGGGTTTGCTGATCATGGGTCTACATGCTACCCCGCATGTTATGAAGAATCGAAACCCGGCATCGCGCGCTGTAGTTCCAGTCACTTCCACGAGCGACGTGACCAAAACCCAGACGCTGCAGCCGCCGCGGAGGCTAAGAAGCCGCATCTTCACCTTCAACAGTGGCTTGTTTTTTGATTCCTTGACCCTAACCTGGACCCTAAGAAACCTAGATTTTTAGGGTTCCTTACTAGGGCTCAAGAAGGCTGTAAGGTGACTAGTAGGTTCAGCTAAATTATGAGGCGTAAGCCATACCAAGCCCCGAAAGGTTCCTTTTCAGGCTTCATGCCCGAAGACTTCAGCAGGATTATCGAGCTCCTGCTCTTGCAGCAGTACTCCACATAGCCTTGTAGAGTTTTGGGGTTTAAGGTGTAGACCTGAGGTCAAAGTACTTAATTAACCTACAAAACTACGGTCCTAATCATGAGGTCCTTTGGACTCTTAGGGTAGGGTCCCTAAGGGTCCATGTGCCCAAATAGTATAGACATTGGCTCTAAAGTACCTATATAGGGACTACATTATGGCCAAAGTATAGACTATTTGGGTACATGGACTCTTAGGGTAGGGTTTGTGGACCCTAGACTTGAACTCCGCCGAAGCGATCGACCCCAAGACGAGACGCCCTCAGCTCTACAAACCGGGTTTAGGTTGCGGGCATAGGGTTTAGGATTTAGGATTTAGGGTTTGGGGTTTAGGGTTTAGGGTTTAGGGTTTTAGGGTTTAGGGTTTTAGGGTTTTAGGGTTTAGGGTTTACGACTGATTCATCTACCTCCCCATAGCTTGAAAGGGATTTCAATAGATAGGGACTCAGGCCCTGACAAAAAAGGGGGGGGGGGTTAACCCAATTCTAGAATTTCGCGGAAGGTTGTGTGATCGCCTGCAGACTTTATAGTTATTAGTTAACTTCTAGTTCTTCATTACCAGCCGTTTAAAGAACACGTGGGTTCTTACCTAGGTCATTGTTTCAACATCTAGGTGTTTGCCTCTAGGGTATTGGATAAGTAAGATGAACCGCAGGGTTAATCAAACACATAGCCATGTAATAAGAGCCCGCCAAACCCTTAAGCGTATGAACCTTACAGACCCACGTGAAGCCAGACAGAGCGCTACCAGCCCCTATACGGCTATATAGAAACCTTGCATCCTAAGCCCTGAACCCTAAACCCTTTTAGAGTTTAGGGTTTAGGGTTTAGGGTTTAGGGTTTAGGGTTAGCACTTCTCAAATCCTGAAGCCTTGAACAAACCTCGGCTGCTGCCACCGCAGGCGGCCATTGCTTTTGCCATACGAGAGCTTTGCTTCCATACCTGACAGTAAACCCTACAAACCCTAGACCGTGCTTTTGTTTAATACCTAGGACCCAAGACCTTTAGACCCCGAACCCCTAAACCCTACCTGTGTCCCAACACTCTTATTTAGGATTTAGGGCTTGCAATTGACAGCCTCGAGGGTTTAGGGTTCAGGGTTGAAGTTTGTTTGGGGATGCGGGTAGACTTGCGAACACAGCACAGTCGTTCGGGTTTGCTTTGTTGCGGCAGTATTGTTTTGTTGGGCAGTTTTAGGGTCAAGGGTCCAGAGTGCGCGACAGCGCAGGTGCGCACGATGGTCAGGTGACCAGGTGTTGAGGTTTGGGATAGTACTATAGTTGCAGGTGCCTCGGCCCTACACCCTAAACCCTTAACCCTAAACTTCCTAAACCCTAAACCCTAGATATAGAATCCTCGCACAGGTCCCTGGAAGAGGGCTGTGGGTTTCGTGGGTTGGAAGCTGCATCGCCTTCCTATGGACATCTACGGACGTCTCAGTCAGGGATTGGGCGCTGTGGAATTTCGAAGATGCGGGTCTACCATGCGAATTCGAGACTAAAAATCTAAACTCTAAGCCCCTGAGCCCTGAAACCCTGCAGCAAACCTAAACGCACACATAAGAGCATCATTAGTTATCATTGATCACCATAAACGTTGAACCCTGAACCGGGCTCGCTTCAAGACACAGCCCTTATCCCGGTGAGGTTGTCAGAGTCAGAGATCGGAGGTTTGCATGAACAATGATAGAAAGGAGGATTGTACAGCTGCCGAGAGGATCTCTGGTGTCGACCCTGCTCCCACCAGCTTCACTTCAAAAACGGAACATGTAGCAATGGAATCCCCTTCATAGTCCGTGCATGAAGACTGACAACAAACCTCGAAACAGCAGATCAGACGTCTTCGACCTGACATTAGACCATGACCAAAGCCATGGTTTAATTACTTGTTGGTCCAAGATCGTTTCGGCTTTCACGGCACCGTGAACCTGACAGCCTCAAAGTCATCACCGCGGTTGTCGTCAAGATTAGCGTCCGAAGCAGTAGCAGTAGAACCTGCACGATTGCAACTATGATCGTCATCCTCATCAGCACGACCACCATGGTTATCATCATAACCACTGAAATTAAAACTATCACTGAGATCATCACCATTGCCAACAATTTCGGCCTTTTCTGCAGCATTATATAGCCTCGACATCATCCCCCTGATCATCATCAACATCAACACCACCTCTTACTCCCTTCCCTAATCCCTGAACCCTACACCCAGCCCCTTCATCACCACCGGACCTCTATCCATCACCTCTCAAGAGGCTGGAATGGACTTCCAGGTCACAGGAACAGGCGCGTGCCTAGACCCTTGTACAAGCCAGTCCTTTTTGGGGGCTACTTCATTTCCCAATTTCAGCAAGGACCAGCTTATCCAAAACAGACATGTCGATTCGACTACATGACATGTACAACGTTTGGATGCAATTGCCCCCGAAGCGGGTTTACAGGATTTGGGATACATTGCGTCTTTTTGGGATGGGACATTTTCGAGCTTCCCCTTATGTCTCCGCAAACTCACCTACTCGTACGTACTTGAAGGGCCCCTTGAACTACGACCCAGGGTTTGAGGTTAGGGTTTAGGGTTGAGGCTTTGGGATTGCTCGACACCAGAGCTTCTCTGCTGCGCAGATGCCAGCCGGCACAGTTTGAAAGCAGCCGAACGGCTGCAGAGAGCAAAGCCAGATTCCCAAGTAGAGCCGGATTTCGTTATGAAACTCTGAAACCCAGCAACCCAAAGCCCGATCTAAATCCTAAACCTTAATTCACCCCTAAACCCTGAACCCTAAACCTCAACCCCTAAATCCCAATTCCTAACCCAGGCCCGGCGAACCCCGTCGCCAGTGTTGGCAAAATATTAAACGTTTCGTTTGGGGTTTAGGGTTTAGGGTTTGCCTAGCCTATGGTAGAAAGTGTGAGCTTTTTTGGGCGCGTTCATCGGAGAGGGGAGAATCTGAACTGTAGGAACATGCAGAAACATAGAGGTCTGTATGAGGAATTGTAGTACCACCCACAGCCCCTGTAGACTTACAAGTTGTACTGTACTGTAACGAAATATATCCCGCCCAAACCTCTAATTTAATGACTTATATACCCCCCCCCCCNNCCTAAACCCTAAACCCGAAAAGGGGGTTCTTGGGATCTATAGGGAACCCGGAGACTCTTCCACACACTCTTAATTAAGGGTTATAGGACACGGTTTTCCCGCCTTTTTTCCAGCAGATTTCGCTGGCCGAAGGGTTGTTTGAACCCCTAAGTAGTTCAGGTATGGATTCAACTTGCAATATCTTTCCGCCCTGCATGAGGGTTATACCTTGTTAAAATTTAGGGCTCACAGGGCTTAGGGAATTTTCCTTAGAGTAGAGCCGGAACCCCGACAGAAATTCAAGGCGTAGTCCTTGATTCAGGGGCTTTGGGAGTCTCTAGGAACGCCTCAAACCCCAAACCCTAAACCCCTAAACCCTTAAACCTTTCGCCGTTTCGAAAGCGGCCTCTTGGGAAGAAGGAGCATGAACCGAGGCATGAGGTAAAGAGAAGAAAGCTCCGAACCGTGTCTTCGGGTTCGTGGCTTAGGATCTAGGAGGATTCTGGGGGCTCAGGATTTAGGGCTTCGGCTAAAAACTAAACCTCTTAGGGCTAGTGGTTTAGGATTTAGAGTTCAGGGCTCAGGATGTGGGGTTTTGGAGTTTAGGGTGTGTGGGTGTTAGTGTTTAGGCGTTTGGGTCGGGGTTTCGTGGAGGGTACGTTATCTAGGCGACCCTGCATTGAATGCTATGGATGACATACTAGGCATTCTCTTGGAAATAGCATGATATTACAAGACCATTCTTGCGACGCTACTTAAGATAAGGAACCCGGAGGGGTAGTGTTACTAGTTCATCCGGCACCCCTTTTCTAAACAAGTATTTACGAAGGATCCTCGGGTTTGTAATCTAAGAAGCATCTGCGTTTTTAATTAGGGTTTAGCAATTTCGGCTTGAGTAATTTAGGGTTCAGGGGTTCGAGTTTAGGGTTTAGGGCAGGGCAGCAAAGGCAGGCTCTGTCTGACGAATGCCCAACTTGACTAGGCTGAGCGAGTTGAGTCATGTCAGGTTTGTGCTTGGGTTGTTGGTGTTACAGCACTAGGATATTTAGGGTTCAGGGTTTTTAGGGGTTCAGGGTTTAGGGCTCGGGGTTGAGGGTTTAGGGCTTGGGGTTCTGTAGCCTTGCAGAACCAACGAGTAGGAGCCTCCATTTCCAAACACCGACATGAGGCAGTTGTAGCCGTGCTTGTAAGGGGTCGCCTTCCGGGCATACGCGAGTGTGCAATCGGGTTTAGGGTTTAGGGTTTAGGGTTTAGGGTTTAGGATCCTTAAGCCTGAAGCCTAAACCCCAAGCCCTAAACCCTAAGCCCTAAAGCACTACATCCTATTGCCGTGGGATCCTCGAAGGCGGGGGTTCAAGCCTCCTTCTCCAGGGATTGGGGAGCCTTAAAGGGCATCCTAGAAACTACTAGCAAGAAGAAGGGTTCAGGGTTTAGGGTTTAGGGTTTAGGGTTTAGGGTTTAGGGTTTAGGGTTCAGGGTTAAGGGGGCTTAGGGGGCATAGGGGGCTTAGGGGGCTTAAGGTGTAGGGCTCCATTGTTTGGGGAGAGAGTACTACCCAAGCTATACACCCGCCTTGGGCCCCCCTCCCTTAAGCAACCCATGGTAGTCTTTATGGGTCTGGCAGTGAGTTCGACCCTGCCATTCCCTCCATGTGAAATGGTTTGGATTCCGAGACGTCCAGGTTGGAGCGATTTTTCGAAGTTGGGTTCAGGAGGCCGTACAGAAAACACGCTGGCAAGGTGAGATCACATATTTTCTTGTGATGCCGTGAGGGCTTAGGCCCGGCTTTTGAGTCGTATTTCAAGATGGTGCGGCCATTCCGAAGTAGGGGTCTAAACAGATACACCAGTACTATTCCGTAATTAGGGTTCTTCCATAATACGCTTATGGCAAACTACACCCGAACACCATTTCAGACATTTTCTAATTGCCAGGGATACGATACCCTTCAAACTCCGAGGCCACCCTAAGCTGTGATTCACACAGCACTGAACCCTTAGCCTTAAACCCCAACCCCCCAACAACCCGAAACCTGTAGGTTCCCTGATCCCTATGTAGCCCCCCATGCAAACCGAAAAAACCCCGACATGGCGTATCAAGACCGCTTCTATAGTGAATTGAAGCCCTTTGTCGAGGCCGATTTCTCGACAGCCCATGGCCACCGATTTCAGGCACCGTTTTATACAGATCTTGTTCGGAGGTGTGTAGGCTTTAGGCATTCAGGGTTCAAGGTCTGCGGTGGGTCTAGGCGATATAGCGGCAGAAGGCTTATAGGTGTTACACGGGCCCTATGTACGTGACAATTGGGTACTTGTGTTTAGGATGGTGATGTAGTGAATCTATCTTTCTAGGTAGCTTGGACACTTAGGGTGCGCTTTGTATGGGACTTACACGGGTGATGATATAAATCCTTCATTACCCATATAAAGAATATACCATTATTCCCATAGTCTGGGGTCCTTACGGTAGTGCAGGATTTATACCATCAAACAGTATGGTAGGTTGTGGGAAGGGTATGGTTCTGGTACGGATTTCTAGAAGAGATGGTGCGGATGTCGGCCACATCTGATGTCACGGGTCTTGGAAAGGTCACCCTAAGGGGCCAAATACCCAAAATAGTAGGGTTCCAAGGTCCTAAAACCATTCAGAGCATGGATTTTTAGACCCAAAACCCTTACTATTTGGGTACTCGGACCCTCTGGGTCAGTGGCTTAGGCTGCAAAGATTGGGAGCTAAGAGCTTGGAAACCCGGAAGGTAAGGGCTATGCCCTACTGAAACTCTAAATCCTAAACCCTATAAGCCCTAAGCTCTAACCGACAAGGCAGCCAACAAGCAAGCTTGGAAACCCAACTCTCCCTACACCCTGGAAAAACCTACTCCCTAAACCTTACAAGCCCCTAAACCCCAAACCGCCAAACCCCTAAACCCTAAACCTTACGAGCACCTAAGCCCTAAACCTTGTAAACACCTAAACCGCTAAACCTTATAAGCGCCTAAGCCCTAAATCGCTGAACCCCCAAACCCTGAAGGCCCTATACCCTCAGCCCTATCATCAACCCTACACCCCCTAAACCCTAAACATCTCCCCCTAAACCCTACCTGTGACCCCAAACCTCTACAAACTAGTGGGTTATGACCACTTAAGTAGACGGTAGAGCCCTTAAAACGGTAGGTTTTTGGATCCCCAAGTAAACCCTAAAGGCCCTGGCCTAAACCCTAAACCTTAAACCCTAAATAAACCCTCAAGGCGCTGGACCCTCCATCTTTCCAGGACTGGGCCTTGTCTTTGCTTGCTGCTGCCAGTTGGCTTTTGGGAGCTGCGCTGGGCGACTTGACGGCTTTAGGGTTTAGGGGTCTAGGGGTCTAGGGGTCAGGGTTTAGGGTTTTTGAGGGCTACTTGACGCATCCTTTGTAATAGAGCCCTAGAGTTGTCAAAAATACCCGACAACGGTTATTTGGGTTTAGATAGCAGCTTTGTAGGCTAGTGTAGTATGAGTAACTTCGTAGCTGAGTAGGTATATTGTAACCTTGTGGGGTTTTACATCATCCTACCATAGTTGAAAACGTTAAGCTTCTTTGGGCTAGGGTATTCAGCCCCTAAGGTAAGAGAGTAGCTGGCCTTGAACCTTTGGGGTTTAGGGGTGTCGGGGTTGTGGAAGTGTGTGAGGTGAAGCATCTATCAACTGAGCGGCTTGAGACTAGGTCGTGTACAATGGAGGTCGTAATTAGTTGTAGTAGTGTGCATAGTTCCTACCATAAGTAGACGATAGCATGCCCCAGCACCCTATTCTAATCATCAAGGCCGCCCCTATAAAGGGAATTGGGATGATTGTGAGTGTTCCGGTTTTGGAAGGAGACATACAAACAGGAATTGTGACCTTTACTTGAGCCTATTGCCTGAGAGAAAGCACCCCCTCTAAACCCTGAACTCAGTTCAATTGACCCTAAATCCAAAACCCAAAACCCTACACCTCAAATCCAATTTGGAACGTCACGCTTCGAGAGAGGCCCGTGGGTGTAGGGTTCATAGGGTTAAGAGCTCGATCCTCATTACAAGCCCTAGAGAATCCATTCTCAAAGGTCCTAAGCACTTATGTGGGGGGGATACTTTCCCAAACCACAGAGGCTTTAGGCTATAGGGTTTAGGGAATAGGTTTTTTATGGTTTATTTTGGGCCCAACAGCATTATCATGATTCCCAATATAGAACCCTACGGACCCTTTGGGATTTAGAACCCAAGAAACACCCCAAGGAAGTCTAAACCCTAAACCCTTATAGACCCTAAAATTCTCAACAGACTGAGGTTCCAGCACAGAAGAGCAACAGGCCAGTCCAGGGTTTGGGGTGTAGGGGTTGGGGATCTCGGGCTAAGGGCTTCGGGATCCAGTGATCTAGGGATCTAGGGTTTAGGGTTCAGGATTTAGGGTTTGGGGTTTAGGGTTTTGGGCCGTCTGCAGAGCTTTTCGCGTTTAGAGTTCGGCCTCCAGGGATTCATGGGTCTTTAGGGTTTTCGGGTTTAGGGTTTAGGGTTTGGGGGGTACATGTTGGGTTTTCCTGGACGCATGAATCTTGAATTAAGGAGTTGTTACAGGATTTCCGGTGGCAATACAGACCTTTTGTCGGTTCCTTGGTATGGCTTTTGGGCCACAGGTAGGGTTAAATTTAGGCCTACTGAACGAGAATTGTGTTCGGGGGTGTATTTACGATGACTGACTATCAGTATATACGGATTCCGGAACAAAACTTCAAATTGTTCAGGCCTCTGCAGCCTCTGCAATACTCTGGCTCTTTTCGTTGCGAGCTCTCCTGACTGAAGATGGCTCGTGCGGATGTTGCGAAAGCTAGAAAGTCTGGCTAGGTCCAGTCGTGGTTTAGGGTCTAGGGTTGAGGACCCTAAACCCTAAAGCAACATCATTCTCAGACAGCAGGTGGTTATATTCCTGGGATTCGATTAGCCTGCCGTCCTAGGATCTCCCTATGGCTCTAAGGACTAACCTTTGAGGCTTGTGGACTCAAAGGCCATAATTTCTAAGGGTTTCGGACGATTTTAAGCTTTGGTGCCATGGAACCGCTATGTCCAGTCCAAGGACCACGCTACACCTGGGCTAGGCAGGTCGGATGCCTACAGTGGCATCTTCAGATGCACCGTGCTATGCCCAGAATGTCAAGTTAAGGTGTGCAACCGAACAATTCTCCCGGGTTTGCTCTCGGGACACCGCCGGGGATCCTCTGCGCGAGGGCGTCGCTCGATCGATCAGAGCCTTATTCTGTTGTAGGCCCGTTACGCTTGATTGGACCGTCAGCCCCAATCGTTGTTCTTTGTAGGTTGTGCCCGGTCACTTCATTCTGCTGGCTTCTTGCAGGTCCCTCACACCACCGGGATTGTTGCCACTTTCCTCGACGAATACGACGCCGATGTCGAATCTCGATCGCACCATCCGGATGTGGTGGATGCTAGACATGCACGAGCCGCACGTGTGCGATGTGTGCAAGCGGTTTAGCTTCACCGGAAGGGAGGCCGACGCGAGACCCGCAGCTAGTTCCAGCTATGCCGCAAAGGCACCGTAGGCTAGGCCACCGCAAGATCCTCGAGGGACTCGCGACTCCTACACCCTCTGTCTATACCGCTCTTCTGATGACATGCCCAAAGTGTCCCAAGTGCCTTTACAGTAGAATTTTGGGTTCTATGCTAGGAATTATATACGATTAAAAGTATGGCTTGGGTAGGTATCCCAAACAGATACTTAGGACCCTGAGGAGAACATGGAGGTCTGATTAATTCGTTGCAGCAGTAGGTCCCTATATTTAGTGATACCACACAGTATTCAATCAAGAGCCCAGTCTTATGCATCGAGCAGGGTTTCACACCTTCAAACTCTTGTATCCCATATTTCTTGGTTGCTTTCTTGTCTTTCCCTACGGTTTAGGGGTCCGCATCTCTGCCTAACCCCCCCCCCCCTAAACCCTAAACCCCTAAACCCTAAACTCCTAAACCCCTAAACCCCTAAACCCTAAACCCTATTAACCCCTAATATGGATTCTGACGCCTAGTCCCGACCAGCGACTCGTGCAGGCAGAAAAGAGCCCTTAAAACAATAGGGTTTAGGGCTCAGGGCTTAGGGTTTAGGGTCTATAAGGTTTAGGATTTAGGGTGTAGGGTTTAAAACTCTCGAACTAAGAAGAAGGTCGGTTTTTCTGCAATGCAGGATCTCAGCCCAATGGGTCCGAAATACCTATAAGGATGGAATGTAGGGATTTTAGGGCTTCTACAGTAGGGTTAAGGTCTAGGGTTTAGGGTTCATGTAGGGATGTAGGGCTTCTACAGTAGGATTTTTGTATTAATCTTATGTTTTCGGTAGCTCTCCCCCATGTCCCAAACAGGTACTTAGGACGCTAGGGGACACAAAACCCGCAACCCTATCCGTCAGCAGGTCCGCAGCCTTAAGAGGCGCGCCCACCGGGTGTCCTTGGCCAGGGTTAAAGCCGTGAGCTTCACTTGTTCTTCTAGTGTTTCCCACGCCTGAAGTCGAAACTTGGAAAAATGTCCTTATATAACCATACAATTCAAAAAACGTCTGATGAGCCCGTATCAGGCGCTTCAGTTTGTGATGTTTGGAGATCCCACAAAGGACCTTTGTTTAGAGGACTGCTTCGTCGAAGGTTGACCCTTAGTAAAGATGGGAAATTAAAGTCTATCTATCAGTACCTCTTTAGGTTCCTTTAAGGGTGTAGGGCTTACGGTGCTTTTAATTAAGGTTCCTTCATACCTAGATAGTAGGCAGGGTTTCCATATTCAGGAATTAATGTTCTGGTTTGGGCAAGTATCCCTCATACAGGTACTTCGGACCCTTTAGGTTATAGTATAGGGTTTAGGGTTTAGGGTTTAGGGTTTAGGGTTTAGGGTAGGCCTGCCAAAGCAGAACAGGCTCATACTTTTCCAGGCTTCCACAGATCCACACCGTTTATGCTTTTGGCCTTTAAAGTGCCTGTATAGGAACCTCAGTGCGGCCCAAGTATATACTAAGCTCCCTAAACCCCGAACCCCCAATACCCTAAACTAAACCCCACACCCTAAACCGAATCCCCAAGACCCCAAACCCTTCGTTACGGTTGGGGGCGTCCCCACCGAGTTCCTCGAACTCCTCTACTACGACGGCGAGGAGTGCGACGCACAAAGGCGTGGTCTCGGGCGCAAAGGTATGGGGAAAGTCTTATGCCAACAGGCCTCAGAACGGATACTCGCCTTCATCCAACCGACAAAATGAAAGCCAACGAAGGCCCAGAGGGCGTCTCAGAGCGCGCACGACGACGCCCTTCATCAGTTGGCGGCAGCAGCCACCCGGATGCCCAGGCCCAAGGCCAAGGCGAAGGCTCAGGCTCGTCAGTCTGCGCCGAAGAGCGGCCTCAATCGGGCCCACCCAACATGGGAGTTTCCGAAGATTAGGGGTACCTTATTTTGGGGTCTTTATATTAAGGATCCTATTATTTAGGGTACTGTATTAGGGTCCCCTAGTTTCAGAAACCCCCACATGGTGTGGCAGCCATTCGGTCGATTGGCAAGTCTCGTTCCGATCGAACCCTTCCACCATCGACCTGAGTTGATTAGGGGTTAACTATCAGTTTGGTAAAGTTGCGATTAGCCAGAGCAGCCACATTGAGGGTTTTTGTTTGGGCACCTCCGGGTTTTCGTTGGGGTGTTTGAAAGGGTTTAGGGTTTTGGAAATTGGGGTGAAAGGCTTAGGGTTTTGGGGTTTGGGGGTTTAGGGTTTAGGTTTTCTTGGCTTCTACATGGTTTTGTGGATGTGTGTAGGGTGTTTCCAAGGCAAATAAGACCTGATAAACCCTAAGCCCGGACGCTGTTAGGGTTTAGGGTTTCCAATCACCCTTAAGGACCAAATGACCCCTAGGGCCCTATACCCCTTATACTCTTACTCCCTGTATGGTATATGAACCTTCAGCCCTTTGGAGTTGATTGCGTCTTGAAGGATAGGCTTTCTTTGCTTTGCGTAGGCCTTCGACTCCTTTTACGGGTTTACGGGTCTCCTGGTTGCTAAGACCCAAGACCCTAACCCTAAGAACCTGAACCCTGAAACCTCAAAACCCTGAACCCTAGAGCCTAAAACCCTACATCCATGAAACCCTGAAACCCTAAAGCCCTAAAGCCCTAAACGGGCGAGGCCTTGAACCCATGCACCCCAAGAAAGAGCCTAAAGCTTAAATAATCACAAGCCGACAACCCCGAAACCTAACAGTTGGAGTCGCAGACCAAGCCCCGAGCTCTGCGAGGAAACGCCATGAGCCAGCTGCAAATCATAGGTAGTATTATTAGGGGTACCCCTTACAGGGTACCCCTTCTGAACCCTACTTCTTGCTTTCTTAAAAGCGCCTTATTGAGAGGGTCTATATCCCCAAGGGTCCCCCCAATCCTAGCTCCCAAATCAGAACAGCCCACAACGCAGGTGGGTAGCCAAACCTTACCCTTGCTTCCCCCCCGCACCCAGAAACAAGAGGAGCGCTGAACCTGAGCTCTAGGCCCTATACCTGTACCTCCCCAGCGACCCTTCATTATAATACCTACCATGTAGGCATTAAAGGGCCTGGTCCACCCAAACCTACACCCTATAAACCCCAAACCGGAAACCTTAGACCCCAAAAATCCCTACACCCTGAATTGTCTAAACCCTAGACCCTAAACCCTAAAGATCCCTGCGCCCTGAATTTTCCAAGCCCGAGACCCTAAACCCTAGACCCAAAGCTGTGAGCGGAGAGCTCTGAGACCGAATGCCTTCACCTCGGTTGGGAGCCTGCTTTTGGTCGCGGCTGCGGCTCGGAATGCATTGTTTCGGCTGCTTTTAGCTGTTGAGTGGTTTGGGGGGTATATAAGGCTCAATTGCTTTGATGTTTTTGGTTCGACCTTTTTAAGGGGGTTCTAGGGAATAGTGTTCAGGTGTTAGTGATTTGGGGTTTCCGGTCTTACGTAGGTTGTTCAGTTTTGAAGGCGTGTAGGGTTTCCGGATGTTTCGCCTGAGGGTGGAGTTTGCTTGGCGGCAGTGAAGATGAGTTAAACAGAATCGGCCCGAGCGCTCGTTTACGTATGAGTGCGTGTGTGTATATCTATAAATAAATAAATAAATAAATAAATATATATATATATATATATATCCGTTTATATGTATCTGCATATTTCTGTTTGCTCATTTGAGAGCGAGAGCGAGAGCGAGAGCGAGAGCGAGAGC
>CAJNDV010033351.1:1501-16214 GCA_905221635.1 Symbiodinium sp. CCMP2456
CCAAGAAAGCTAGCTACACCCAAAGCTGCAAAGAACTAAACCCTAAACCCTGAACCCTATTTAAGCCCTAAACTCTAAACCCTAAACCCTGAACCCTAAACCCTTAACCCTCAACCCTAAGCCCTAAACCCGGAACCCTAAAAACCCTAAACCCTAAACCCTAAACCCGAAGCCTAAACCCTAAACCCTAAGCCCGAAACCCTAAACCCTGAAAGCCCACGTCGCACCAGGTGCAAGGTCGATTCAACGATGTGGCACACCTCTCGGACGCCAGGTTGCACGGTGCTTCTGGGGATCACCCGGGTTTAGGGTTTAGGGTTTAGGGTTTAGGGTTTCGGGTTTAGGGTTTAGGGTTTAGAGTGTCGGGTTTGGGGTTTAGGGTTTAGGGTTGAGGCTTTAGTAGGGTTTTGGGTTTAGGAGGGGGTGTTTAAGGGTTCTTTCGAACTGGAAGTCTTCGCAGTTGAACCCTAAACCCTAAACACTAAACTGTTTGTCCGCTTGCGATAGGATCTGAGGCTCTGGGTTAGGTCGAAATCACCGAAGAGAGGAGCTTTTTAAGGTTTAGGAGGTTAAGGGATTACGGCTTCGAGGGTTTAGGGTTGATACCGAAGATAGATTCCATTCGGGACGTTTGCTGGATTTTGCTTGAAACGTCGAAGCTTTCTGCAGTGAACTTCCGACTCCACAACGTGCCAGAAGTTAAGGCGCTCTCACCAAGTTCCCAAACAAACCCTAAACTCTGAACCCTAAACCCTGAACCCAAACCCTGAACCCTAAACCCTAAACCCTAAACCCCTAAACCATTCCCTACACTATTCAGCCCCGGGTCACTCTTCGAACGTGAGGAATGTGCTTCTATCTACCCGAAGCATTCTCTCAGTGTTCTTCCCAGAATGTCCAAGACCACTTGTTTCAGGAATATCATCTACTTGAAAACCCATAGTATGCAGCCCTCGACGCTGAAAGGCATATTCCTACATCAAGGAATATACTTCAAGGCCTATTCCTTCTTGAGCCTCTTGGGATCCTTCAGCGTTTAGGGTTTAGGGTTTGGGGTTTAGGGTTTAGGGTTTAGGTTTGGAGTTTAGGGTTTGGGGTTAGGGTTTGGGGTTTAGGGTTTAGGCTTGGGTTTCTTACAGGCTTCTAGAAGGGTTTTACAGAGATGTTTCTCGCTCTGTCCACACGAATTACCTGCACCTGTACATGTATCTCAAAGTTCTACGTCGATCTAAAGCCCGCAAATGCTGGGCCCCGAAACCCTGATGACAGGTGCCACCGCAAAGCTCTTGGTCAACCGTGAACATGCAGAACTGCGTGAGGACGCGTGGCAGCTGCCTTTATTCGGTGATGCAGGCGAAGGAGCGCTCCGACAAACCACGCTGGTATGGGAGTGAACATGTGGCTGTTGCGTAGGACCCTTAGTTCGTGTTATCTTGGGTCTCAGGGCCGGATTTGCCTTGTCCTGGCATGGCGCACTCGCACTCGATTCTCAGCACCTCTCCGCATGGGTTTGGTTCGGAATCCAAGAAAGGAGAATACATCGCTCCCTAACTCCCCACTGCAAGCTGTCGCCATGGCGGGCCAACACTTGGCAGTGCTAGCTTATTCTTTGCTGCTCAGCTGTAGTTCTCAGGAATCGCAGGGCACAGGGCTCAAGGTTCATGCTCTTGGCATCTGGCATCGGGTTTGGGCTGTCAGCGCTTGGCTTAGCCTTGCCGTTCAGGGTTTAGGGCTTAGGGTACTGTATGATTTAGAGTGTATAGGGTTCAGAGCCACAGAACGCCAGAGATATTGGTTGCAGGCGCGTGGGAGTTGTGTGCCCGACATGGCCCGTAGAACCGCGATACACCCATGCAGGGCGCCCCTTTCGGGGAGCTGTTGCAGAACCCCATAGTTTTTTTTCAGGGTGGTGGTATCAGATTTCTGCAGGAGCTCGAATTCACGTGGGAGGTTTTGCATTTGCGGAAGTACGGACTCCAAATTTGGCGTGGTGGAAGAAAGGGTGGTAGCAACGATAGCCAGAGGAGAAATACGAATGACGACGATGACGAGCATGATGGTGATAATGTGATGGTGGCATTCCCCGGATAGGTAGACATCCCGTGCTCATAACAGGCATAGTATTATTCTCAAGAGCCAGAGCAAGGCCAAACACACTATCATAGCATCTTTACTATCCTTTAGTATTCGCGATGACAAACAGGTTTCATTCGCAACACTACTTCTATTTCCAACGCTGATCACAGCAGCAGTCGTAGTTGTAATTGGCATAGTTCTTGAGTCGTCAGGGCCTGCATAGGGTTTGAGATTCTGGTAGGATTACTCATTGTTAACACCGGGGTTTGGCAAACTATTGCGGGAGGTGGCTTGGCAGCAGTGTCCTTTGCAATGGGCGAGGGGCATTACTCCATGTGGGTAGTTCTCTAAATTAGGGTCCCCTTTTAGATCCCCAATATATAGTACGGCAGCCTCATAAAAAGGACACCAATTTAGAGAACTACCAATGTATACACTTTTAAAATTTCCGACGGGCTACATCATGCCTTTTCTGTCCTCAGGCAAGGCTGTCTGTCCCTCTGCTCTAGAGCTTGGCTGCACGCTGCGGAGTTGCTTTGCCGTAATCTCAATGGAAACGACTCGAAAACCCTGAACCCTAAACCCTGAAACCTTTTCTTCAAGAAGCCAGAACCTCACTCCTGGCATCCCCTAAAGACTGGGCAAGTACTTCTATTATGACCGTCTTCAGCCCTTATTCTGACGATATGAAGCCCTTATCATGGTCATAACAGTATGTACGTTTCCCTGATGATACAAAGGGCAACGAAACACCACATTACCCCAACTTCCCGCTGTGAAGCCTCTGCTTGGTCCTTCTTTGGGGTCTTCTGGCCTTTGCCGGCAGTCCTTAGGACGAAGCCTCAACCCGAACTTCAAATCCAAAGCCCCAAACCTAGGGTTAAGGGTTTAGGGTTTAGGGTCTAACATTCCAAATCGCAGCACATCAGACTCCCGCATGGAATCTAAGGCTTCGACTTGTACATTCCCGGGGCATCCTTGGTGTCTTGGAGGAGAAACGAGCAGAGCAGTCACAGCATTTCATGGTGAGAAAAGCAAGCACTCGCCCAGGAATGTTAGAGTTTGGAGGCTAGGGTTACGGCTGAGGGATTGAAAGTAAGGGCTTTGGGTACAGGACTTCCTATGTTCAAGCACGTCGATCTTTGGTGTCTTCGCGCAGGTTCAGCACCACCCGAAGCCGACTCCCAACCTCTCATGCCCCTTGCCCGTCTAACCGTATAATAGCCCAACTTGGAGGCCCGGGGGACTTAGTAAGTGGGTTATAAGTAGGGTTATAATTGGGTAACTCCAGCTAGGGTACTTATAACTCTACTTATAACCTACTTACTAAGTCCCATGATCCTCCAAGTATAGTACCCTGAAGTACCCTGTAGCCCTATGCACCCGTCCCTGACAATCCTCGGCCAAAAGAAGCGAAAGGGCTGTGTTTGGGGGGCCTACAGACTTGTGGTTTAGGGTTTAGGGTTTAGGGTTTAGGGTTTAGGGTTTAGGGTTTAGGGTTTAGGGTTTAGGGTTTAGGGGTTTAGGGTGTAGGGTTTAAGGGTTTTTGAAGTACAGCCCATTGGGGCACCAAAGGCCACCTGAACGACAACTTGCTGGACGGGGCCCGTGGTATGACGGTCGATGGGAGCCGTTTGCCTGTTTTGGAGTAGGAGTGGGGGAAGGTAGACGAGTAATACTAGGAACAATGACAAGAAGAATGATCCTAATCCTACTGCGCGCATCGTGATGTTTGGGATAGGGATTGGATTGGGAATTCCGCCTGTTGGGTTTGAGAACGTGCGGAAGTTTTCGACAAGGGGCGCAAAACTATATTTCATTCATGGTCACGTTTTAGATAAGCGATGGCAGTAGAAGTAGTAGAGAGCTTCGACTCTCCTGCGACTTAAATTGGGTACCAGCTCTGTGTCTTTGACTGGGCTTTGGCCCACTAAGGCTATGCCTATGTGGCCAGTCACAATGCTGACAGCTTGGTAGTGTTGGACGTCTCGACACCGGCCAGTCCTACGATCGTAGGCTCCGTGACGGATAGCACCAACCTTGATGGAGCCTACAATGTGGTCCTGGATGGAAGCTACTCGGATAAATCGTTAGCACTTTTCCGCTCCGAAACTCATGCCAGCCTCCCTTCCATTCCTGCACAGCACAGGACTTACGCCTAGAACCCTTTTCCCGATATTCCTTTGCGCCTATGCTGGTACCCCTTGTACCCTTGTATCGCGATTGGACAGATTGGACTCAGGTGGCTATGCCTATGTGGCTGGCTACCGGGCCGACAGTGTGGTGGTGGTTGATGTGAGCACGCCCACAGCGCCTGCAGTGGTTGGCACTTATTCCTCCATCTCAGATTCGCCAAATGTTCTCAACGGTGCCAGCAGCATTGCCGTTTCAGGTAATTACGCCTACTCCCTTTCGTGGTTTGGCGACAGCTTGGTGGTTGTGGATGTCTCCACAAAAACCAATCCCACACTCGCAGGAACCTTTCAGGCAGCAGGCGATCTTGACGGACCCACGGACATCGCGATCGTCGGAAGCTATGCTTATGTCACGTGTCAGCATACGGACAAGCTGGCGGTGCTAGACATCTCCAACCCAGCCAGTCCCACGAAAGTGGGCGAGGTGGCAGACAGCAGCGTGATGGATATGCCCCTTGGCCTAGCGATCGACGGCACAATGGCTTTCGTGGTGGCCTACAACTCCTTTAGCTTCTTGGAAGCCGGGTTGTTTTCCATGTTGTTGTCTGTGTTTCTCTTATGTCCTTCATCGAACAGAATCAGCGGTAATGTGGCTGTGGGGCTGACAAGCATAGTCTTGTATGATGACTTTTCCTGAACGATCCTTATAAGCCGCATGGCTGCTCGGCTACATAGGTTTGGTAGCAATCGACATTTCCACGCCGACCAGTCCTGTGATTGTGGGCTCAGTGGTTGACAGTGCCCGAGACCATCTCGACTATCCTTTCGCTGTCCGCGTTGCTGGTAGCTCCTCTGGGAGGTGATTTAGAACGTGATCTTGCTTTCTTGTCGGCTGTTATACCCTACTTCAGATAAAGCATGACAACCATGAAACTTCAGTACGTGTACCAGTCGCCCAAACCCTAAACCCTAAACCCTAAAGTCATGATCATCGTACGAACAGGAGTTCAATGGGCACAATAGTGACCAAAAGATGGTTCTTAGCACCACGAGAAATCTGCTGCCTCAACCCTAAACCCTAAACCCTAAACCCTAAACCCTAAACCCTAAAGCCTAATGCTTTTAGTGTTTCTTCGAACCCTTTAGGCTCTGCGTACGTGGCAAGCAACGGGAACGGAGGAGGTGTGACGATCGTGGATATTTCTACTGTGCCTGGCCTTTAGGGTTTAGGGTTTAGGGTTTAGGTTTTTTGAACTGACCGAATCACGTTGTGAGTCTGTTTTTGGGGGTTTCCTGGGACAGATCAGGGCAGTTTACAGAGTTGACTGCGGCAATCCCTGGGATGATTCTGGTGATCATCATAGTAGGTAGCACATTGGGCCTCTGTTGCGCGGATTTTGTCGTTCGGGGTTATATCGCGGGATTTGCGGGGTCCATAATTTCTGAAACCCTAAACCCTAAACCCTAAACCCTATCATGCTTTTGCTACCTTCATGGCGGAAGCGTTGGATAAAATTGGTTTCGCGGGCACAGTTCGGCATCCTCATAGGCAGAGTCAATCTCCCACAAGTCCTCTTCGTGTAGTCTTCCGCTTTGGTCGCCAACAAAAAAGGTACACATGTAGGTGGGGTTTAGGGTTTAGGGCAATGAGAAGCACTGCCTAGCAACACCGAAGTCGAAGAAGACAAACTACACGTGAGCGTCGCGAGGATCTACTTATTAGAGTATAATGGTAGATTATAGATATACGGCGGTATACTGTATATGTATATATATGGTATATATATATATATATAGAATATATCATTTAACGAGCGCGCTACTTGGAAGAAATATTTAGGGCAATTGAAGCCAAAGCTCAGGTGGCCAGCCCCTCTATCGTTGACAGTGTGAAGGACAACACTGTGCTTGACGAAAACAGGGGCATCTATCCAATACTTGGACATGGTTTTGTCAATGTTTTTCGTGGTATCATAGTCTTCAGAAGCAGTTACCTGTGCTTTCACAGAACAACACAGGTATAGCGGCTGCCAACGGCTACTTGGGATGCTTCAATGTGCTTTGTTGTGTGTTACGGTGCTAGATTGGGTTTGGGATCTGAGAGGCAGAAAGAACTCTTGCTTCAGTCACATTGTCTCTAGTTCAAACGAAGATTTGTAGAATCCCAATTCTCCTAGGTATATTCATTTCAGGGTATCGGGCACTTCGGGGTTAATCGGGAGACCTGACCTGAAGCGCCAAGTGTATCATTAGGGTTTAGAGTTTTAGGGGTGTTGTATCTTGGGTGTGCGTGAGTCAGGCTTGGTCTACGTCTCTGCGTATACTGGCAAGAACTTTGTTGTTGTGGACCCAAATCCTACTACCACAAGTACAACCCTCACCAGCACGGTCACTCTTTCGACCACTTCTACATCCCTTACAACATCGAGCAGCACATCCACCACCACGAAAAGTGCCAGCAGCACCACGACGGCATCGGCAACAACATCCACCACCACGAAAAGTGCCAGTAGCACGACGACGGCATCGGCAACAACTTCCACAGTGACAACAGTCAGCAGTTCGACCACCGCCACAACAACCTTCACCGCCAGCACCACGATCACCGCAACAGCAACAACTTCGACATCGATGACAACGAAGAGCAGCACAACTACCACCAGTACCACAACAGCAGGAACGGTGACAACCGCAACGTTCACAGCAACAGCAATGGAGACATCATCAACTTCCACGACGACAACAGTGACAGACACGGAAGCAGGCTCAACCCCGGTGGCAGCAACCGGGCTGGAGAGATAAAGGGTGCTAACGGACTCTAGGGCTTAAGGGCTTTAGGGTTTAGGATTTAGGGTTTAGGGGTTTAGGGTTTAGGGTTTAGGGTTCCCGGGATTTTTCGTGGGATCAGCTTCGCTGAATTCAGGAACCCTCCGGCAATGTGAGCTCAGCTGGCTTGGATACAAGCCTTGCCGTGATCATTGTGCTCGGGAGCATACTTCTCATCTGTGTGCTTGGAGGTCTGGCCACCCTAAACCCTAAAAAAATGAGCTCTAAACCCTAAGCCCTAAAGCCCTAAACCCTAAACCCTAAACCCTAAACCGGGCAGGACTGTGCTGGAAGGCTTGGCAGCGCAAGGCCCGCGAACCTGCCTCAAGTGACGAAGTCCGTGTCTGAAATCTGTAGGGTTTGGGAGGTCCTAAGGGTTTGGGATTTAGGATTTAGGGTTTAGGGTTTAGGGTTTCGGGTTTAGGGTTTAGGGTTTGGGGTTTAGGGTTTAGGGTTTGGGGTTTAGGGTTTAGGGTTTAGTACCTGGAGGCCCTAGGGACTTAGTAAGTAGGTTGTAAGTAGAGTTATAAGTACCCTAACTGGAGTTACCCCAATCATAACCCTATTTATAACCGACTTACTAAGTCCCCTGGGTCCCCTGGGCCTCCAAGAATCTTTAATCATTCTGGTGCCAATCCCCCCTCAAATAATCAATCGTGAACCATGTTGTAAAGAGGCCCTTATCAGACAAGGATGACCTAATTCGTTGCCGATTGTCGTTGCTGCCTCCGTATCTGGTTTTGCAAAGCAAAACTCTTTTAGGCAGCGAGCACTACATATCCAGCATGGTGCAGGCTGTTCAAGATGCCGCATCATTCTGGTCTGTTTTTCGGTGAGAGTTCTTCTTAGGTCACTGTGAGTTTGTTCGAGGCTTTGCGCAAACAAATCCCTTGCAGCACCTTTTTGGCACCTTCCCATTGTACACTATCTTCCGTCGAAGGTGCTGGGAACGCTGTAAACCAAAACCATGCAGCATATGCGCATCATGCGTGAACAAAGCTGCGCACTCTTTCCTCTAGCCCACTTGAGGAAGGAAGGGGGTCAGTACTTGTATTGCGTATCAGTAGGCGTCATTGCAGAGATTTCCATAGAGATCCATTCTCCGCTGCAGAGATTTCGTTATTCCTGTTTCAACTTTGAGGTTGTGAGGTACTATTGCGACTGACGCAGCACCCTAAAACCTAAGCCCTAAACCCTAAGCCCTAAACCCTAAACCCTGAACCCTGAACCCTAAACCCGAAGCCTTAAACCCTAAACCTTAAACCCTAAACAACACTGAGCAAGGGGGGAGGATAAGGGGTCTCGAAGTTCTGGGCCGCTTTGACTTGGGCCAAGCTTCCCAAGCCACGTCTGCTGCTTTTGACTTGGAGCCAGACACGGTTTAGGGTTTAGGGTTTAGGGTTTAGGGGTTTAGGGTTTAGGGGTTTAGGGTTAACAACGGAAACCCTCAAGCCTCTTCGTGCTGAGCCCTGAAACATCAAACTGAAGTCCGCAGACCTCTCTAGCTTTCCTAACCTAAACCCTAAACCCCTGAACCCTACTTGGAGGCCCAGGGGACTTAGTAAGTCGGTTATAAACAGGGTTATAATTGGGATAACTCCAGTTAGGGTACTTATAACTCTACCAGTTAGGGTACTTATAACTCTACTTATAACCTACTTACCAAGTCCCTTGGGCCTCCAAGTACATGTCCATTCCCCCAAACCCTCAACCCTAAACCCTAAACCCTAAACCCCGGGAGCTCCAGCCATGCAGGCCGATTTCGCATGGTTTCATCTTCGCCTTTCCGGCAGCTTTTCCTTACATCAACGCCTGAGTTGCCCGAAAAAGAAGGCCGCCTCCGCTACATTTTCAAGCTTGAGCCAAGTCCGAAAGTCTGTCGGATCAGGCTTGTCAGATGTCAACATCCTGAAATCGAGCTTATCTTGAGAACATCGCTTGAAGAGGAAGAGCGTCTAAGCACGTTGTGCTTTCCAAAGGCTTGTGTCTGCGACGCACGCATTTTTTTGCAGTCATTGTGTCCAAATCTAGTGATTCGAAGGGAAGCATCTGCCATGAAACCTCTAACTTTGAACCCGTGATCTGACGTGTTTGCTGTAGGGTTTTAGGCTTTTTGGGGGTTTAGGGTTCAGGGTTTAGGGGTTGCAGGTTCCTAGGCCCTGATCCACGGTTTAGGGTTTAGGGTTTAGGGTTTAGGGATCCGCCTGCACATGGGTTCTGGGCTGGGGCTGGCGGGGACTTGACCTGGACGCCGCTAACGTCAAACCCCGACGCCTCAAGCACAGCGGAGCTGACACACCGAAGTCTATGCACAACTGAAGAATCAGTGGGGAGTAGGGAAACCCTAAACCCTACACCTTAAACCCTAAAAAACCCCACAGCCTACACCCTAAAGCCTAAACTTGTAAAACGGAGTTGTAGGTTTGGGAGATAGGCCTTGCAGTTTCGCAGATTCGGGACTTTCCCAGCCTGGGGGTTGCTACTCCGTGAAAGACCCGGGCGAACGCAAAGCATCTGAAGCCCCAATGCCTGTGAACAGCCTGAAGACCTACAAATGTACACTTCGGCCTTTTCTTTGTTTTTTATTATTTTTTGTTTGGGGGGGGGTGCTTTTAAACCCTAAAAAAGCAACCCCCAAAAACACGTCCGAGTAAACACCGTCGAGTTTGGAACCCCGAGGAAGTTGCGGCCAAGAGGCAGCCACATCGATGGGGCCTAGAGGTCCGTTTGCGGTGTAGCATAAGGTAGGGTGGGGTTCTGGATTTCTGCCGATTGCTACTTCTGGCTTGCAACACAAACAAAGCCCGGTATCGGGGTCAAACCACCCAGCCCCTAAACGGCTTGGCATAGGCGCTCATCCAGTGCTACCAGTAGTTCTCAGCATCCGTGGCATCATCATGGCCTCGCAAGCACTGTGTAAGAGCCCGGCAGACTTTGTGGCGGTGCGGCCGCGGATGCGCTGAGCACCGGCACCTCACTGACTGGGGCGAAGTAGGGCTCGACTCACCGAGTTTAGTATGAAAATTTTGTATGGTTTTGGGTTTCGGGTTTAGGGTTTGGGGCTTAGGGCTTAGGGGTTTTATGATTCCCGTTACAACTCTGATTCAAGATGAGCTGGTTTCAGCGTGGCTACGATGGCTGTGACTATGACTATGTTCTTCAGACGTGTCCATTGTTGTTGATCGTCTTACCTGTACAGATGTATATGTATTCAAACACTCGAGAGTAGCATTGCCGACAAAAAAACAAACACACACACACGCACAACAACAACCACTGCGACTGCGACCGGGGTTGCGACCACGACGCCGACAACGACGACGACTCTTACAAGAACAAGAAGAATCGTTCTGGGTTTAGGGTTTAGGGTTTAGGGTTTAGGATTTAGGGTTTAGGGAGTTTCCGAAAATTATGGGTACCTTCTTTTGGGGGGTCCTTATAATAACGATCCTATTATTTAGAGTACTATATTAAGGTCCCCTAATTTCCGGAAACCCCCACATCTGGCTTGAGTCCGACAGTTCACCATGTCCTGAGACCCAAAACTACTGCAAGCACCCTGTTTGTGCAGAAACACGACATAACGCGACGATCCACGGGAACTGCTTCTTTTAGTCATGGATGACCGCTCAAAAACACCTCTTAAAGGTCCTAACATTGAGCAAGGAAGGGCTTGCTCTATTTCTGCCAATGCGCGGCCGATCACCCTTTGACTCGCCACACAGCTTCGCGTGCGCCGCGAAGACTTGGTTCACCTGCTCGCAGCACGAATTCCTCCCAAACCCTGAAACCCCAAACCCTGAAACCCCAAACCCCCAGAACCTACAGTAAACCCCAAAAAGTTGGAAACCGGATTAAGGACAATTAGTGCTGGGATTCCTTCTACATTGCTCTTAAGGATTGAAGCTATTGGGTTTCCAACTTTGGGGCTTATAAACGCGCGCAAATGCCAAGAGATACTGACAATGGTAAGAGCACTTGCCAGGATCATGGCAATCATGCTGTTGACCCAAACACTGATGGCATGGTGAGTGGAAGACTGACAATCGAGAGGGTTTTATGATGGTTCTATGAGGCTTCTATGAGGGTTTGAATGCACATCCTGAACCCTAAACCCTAAATCCTTAACCCTTTGAGCTTCAGCTTGAAGGCTTGAGCGCTGGGTGGCATCGGGCTTTCCGTCATCACAGCGGTCAACACCAATCACAAGGATTACACACCTGCCGAGATCTCCCAAACCAAAAGGTAAAATAATCTATATATATATATAGACACACAGACCTCTCCATCACTACACCATTATATCCCACGTCGCGATTCAGCCTTCCATACTTTTCCAAGCCTTTAAACCCTAGACCCCAAACCCTTCATAAACCCCTGAGAAAACATACCCTAAAACCCCTAAACCCTAAACCCTTCGGAAACCTTTGAAAACTGCTCTTTGGCGCCTCGGCGCGGCTCTTAGAGTAGAGGGGTGCTACCTGCAAGAACGGAAACAAACCCGAAGCTCTTTCCATGGCATTCCTCTAGAGATGGTTTAGGGTTAAGGGTCTAGAGTATGCATGCGGCTTCAAGGGTACTATGAGATTTCCTTTCATGGGACATTATGTAATGTAAGGGTTCCTCCAAGGGTTCGACAGGGGCTCGGGGGGTTTAGGGGTTGACGTTTGGGTGCGTAGGGGTTTGGGTTTTCGTGGGATAGGGCGGTTGGAGGGTGCAGTGTATGGGTTTCGGTAGGAAGGGTTGATAAGCTTAGGTGCTGGTAATATTCGGCTTCTCGGAGTTTAAACGGCTTTCATGTTGGCTTCAAGCCTTTAAGTGTACGGTCTTTAAGTTTTACGTTGCATGGCTGTGTGCGCTGTAAAGGCGAACGAGGTTTGGGGCTCCG
The DNA here is from genome assembly GCA_905221635.1 of Symbiodinium sp. CCMP2456. Taxonomy (NCBI): domain Eukaryota; class Dinophyceae; order Suessiales; family Symbiodiniaceae; genus Symbiodinium; species Symbiodinium sp. CCMP2456. The sequence continues at coordinate 13,427 of CAJNDV010033351.1, forward strand.
AGTTTCGTGCTTCGGTGCTTTTGCAAATTTTGCAGCTTTGAGCACGCCAACTCTTCGGCTCGCTGTAGCTTACATGTTCGTGGTAAAAACAAGGTTTTAATGATTGGCATACCGGAGTATGCTATACTATAATATTAAGAAACAAAAAGTACCCAAGGAATGTTACTTCCTTGGCCTCCGGCGGGGCATCTAAAACCCCGACGATGTTTGAGAGGGCTTGAGGTGCCCCAAATGATCGGGTAACATTGCGGGCTTGACGGCGGGAGCAGGGTTTGGGACATATCCTGGCATAACCATGTATAAGAACATTGGGACTTACGGTGGTGTATTCGGTAATTATCCCAAAGGCTCCATGTACCTTTATAGTAGATACTCAAGCCTGAAAGGGATCCCTATATAGGTACTCTGAGGCCTAAGTATCTGCTATAAAGGTACATGGAGCCTTTGGGTAGTTTTCCTGTATACACTTACAGCCAGATGCTGAATGCTCTGCTCAAAGGACATTGGAGTCCCGGCACTTTAGCAGATTCTGTCTTAACGCCGTTGAAGATGCCTCGAAGAGACCACAACGCCCGGGTTTTGCCGGGACAAGTTTAAACCCCAAGCCCCATATCCGAAAACCAGAACCTTCAACCTCAAACCCCTCATCCCACAAAAAGCCCACCTAGAAAACGACAGCCCCGAGGCTTTGGACCCAGAAACGCTCACCTCGTCCACGCTGAGGGACGGGTTGTTGTTGAGCTCCTTCGGGCTTAGGGTTTAGGGTAAGGAGGCAACTTCGCCTTCGGTCAACCAGGTAGTCCCGGCTGAGCTTGCTCTTGCCAGATTCGGCAACTAAACAACGAAAACACCTGTGACTGCTGCTGTTGCGATTGGGATTGACTATCGCTATCCCACAGCTTGAATCCAACAACCCCAAGCACTCGATCTTCAGGGGGTTTGGGGCCTACCCACCTATTCAAACGATCCGAATTTCTAAAGCCCACACTCGGAAAGGGAACCCTTAAAGGAGCACTTAAGGGGGCCCTTCAAGGAACCCTCAATGGGGGTCTCCAGGAGCCAAGGCTTCGCCGCTTGGTCCACAAGAACGTCAAAGCCCAGGATTTGAAAGCATCGGCCTCGTCGGCTCTTTGGTGGGCGGATTTAAAATTAGGCTTTTGAAGTTCAGGTCAAGGTTTAGGGTATATATACATATATACAAAGAAAGAAAGAAAGACAGAGAGAGAGAGAGGGAGAGAGGGAGAGGGGGAGATGTAGATGTTCATACTAATATACATCTATATATATATATATATATATATATATATATTCGTTATTTATATGTATATGAAGAGGAAGATGATTTGTAAGGTTCGTTTCATCGATATATAGTGAGGACTTCTCGGCGATGTGTTAGCCTCCAAGCCTGGCTCCTTCCTGGAGTTTAAGGGCTGATGGTGTCAGGGTTTAAGGGGTTTCGTGGCTCAGGGGCTTAGGGTTTCGGGCTTCGAATTTTGTGGTTTAGGGGTTTAGGGTTCACGACTTAGGATTTATAGGGGTTAGGGCACGAAAGCTTACTAGAGTTGTGCAGGCTTCATAGGTAAAGTTGCAGTAGTAGGGTTTCATCGAAGTGTTTGTAGGAGATGTTGCGCCTTTATCAGGGTTGACGGTTCTTGAGAAACTTTGGGGACATTCGGGGGTTTCCGAGACTAGGGGACCCCATTATAGTACCCTAAACAGTAGGATCCTGATTACAAGGCCCCCAAGCAAGGTAACTCCCAGTGCGTGGGGCTTGGAATTCCGGATTGAAGTTGCAATTGGTAGGTTTAGGGTTGCCTGGTTTAGGGTTTAGGGTTTGGGGTTAGGGTTTGGGGCTTAGGGTCTAGGGTCTAGGGTTTAGGGTTTAGGGTTTAGGATTTAGGGTCGGGTTGCCTGTCTACCTTGCCGGGGTGGTCCCTCTCCTCTTCTATTCCGCTGCTTTTCGATCTGCCCCCGTTCTCTGCTGATCGTACGAGTCTTCCACTTCTATGAACAGCGAGAACATTGGCATGTCTCTGTGTTCCAACCTAACACAAAAAGTCTTAACCCTAAACCCTTGACCTCTCTAAACCCTGAACCCTGAACCCCAAAAACCGTAAACCCTCATCCCTAAAACCCTACTAAACCCCAAAGCCTCATTCCTAAATCCTTGAAGTTCAAGATCTGTATAAACCCTAAACCCTAAAACCCCAAACCCTCATGCCAAAAACCCTAAACCTTAAAGCCCCGAACCCAAAAAAACCCTAAGCTCCCTGAAGCCTAAAGCCGTGACCCTGAACCCCAAACTCCCTAAAGCCTAAAGCCCTGAACCCAAAAACCCAAAACCCTCAAGTCCTGAACCACAAAAAACCAAAAACCCCTAAACTCCCTGAATCCTAAGCCCTGAACCCCAAAAACCCCAAACCCTGAAGCCCTGAACCCCAAAAACCCAAAACCCTGAAGCCCTGAACCCCAAAAACCCCAAACCCTGAAGCCCTGAACCCCCAAAAACCCAAAACCCTGAAGCCCTGAACCCCAAAAATCCCAAACCCTGAAGCCCTGAACCCCAAAACCCCCAGAGCCCTGAAGTCCTGAACCCCAAAACCAAAAACCCCAAACTCCCTAAAGCCTAAAGCCCTGAACCCCAAAAAACCCCAAACCCTGAAGCCCTGAACCCCAAAAACCCAAACCCTGAAGCCCTGAACCCCAAAACCCCCAGAGCCCTGAAGTCCTGAACCCCAAAACCAAAAACCCCAAACTCCCTAAAGCCTAAAGCCCTGAACCCCAAAAA
>CAJNDV010033353.1:13126-32294 GCA_905221635.1 Symbiodinium sp. CCMP2456
TAGACAAAAAAAATACGGTACCCCCGTCAAAGTTATCAGACTACGTCCGAGAGCCGCTGGAGACCCACAAGAAAACTGCAGGAGGCCAGCAGGAGACCACCAGGATACCACCCAGCGCCCACGAGCAGATCCCACAAACCACCAGGAGACCACCAAAAGTCTTTCCCCCAAGCGTTGACGTATTCCGTACCATGGACAGCATAGGCTTCTGGCCAAAATGCTTTCTGGGTGATCCAGGAACATAGACAAAATCACCACGGTGCGCATCATATGTGCGTCACCCCCCTCTCGAGCAATGTAGCAGCCGATCCCGCGAATCTGCTGCTGATCGACTGCAGTCGGGCTCACATGCACCGCGCCCGCTCCAAGAGAACGCACGATCCAGGACCATTGCGACTGATGCGGATCGGCAGAAGGTTCGGTTGGGAAATGTTGGGAAACATGAATCCCAGCTGGTCCTACAGTAGCTGATGCGCGGTCATCTGCAATTGCTCCTGAGCAGATGCCTCTGCAGCGTGTGCCTCGTTTTCATCTTTTTCTGCGTCTGCGCCCATCTTGGCGAAGTCCCACATTCGAAAGCTGCCCCACAACATCCCCTCTGTTGCCAAGCCTGACTAGTTTGGAGGCGTTGTGGCATTGGATTTCGAACGGCTTCAGTGGACCATGATGGTGCCTGACTGGACAAACTGGGCTGGAGTAAGCGGACATTGACAGAAAATGCCTGGGCTCCCTCCACAATTAATATGCGCTGGGAGAGCTTCGTCTGTAAGTGAGGGTCCACGATACCCTAACCCCTAAACCCCAGTAGGCTTTAGGATGGTTTAGGGAATCGATCCGGCCGAGCACGTTAAAGGGGCCCCCCGGTCCGGCTTGCCCGCGGCGGTGGGAGCCGGGAGATTCGGAATGGCAACCGCCATGGCCTCCCAGACAACCTGCGCTGGTAAACTTGCTTTCAGTCCGAGTGCCCGAGTCTGAGGCAGGGACGTTTTGTCACCTGGAGAGGCCCGGCCTGTCATCTGAAACACATGGCTTGAAGCAAACAGCATGGCTCGGAATAGCGACGAAAGGGTTGCTGCAGGCGAGCCACTCCGTGGCTCCACACCCCAAGGGGTGGTGGGTCGTCTCAACAGCCTCCCTGCATTACTCACCCACTTCCTCTAAAGCTCGGGCCGAGAAGTCGCGCAAGAGGCTTTACAAAGGAGCTCCTGACCCACTCGCAGTTTGCAAGGCGTTGTCGATTCTCAAACGAACTGTGCAGTTCCAGGGCAATCTTGCATTTCCTTTTTCAGACCTTCACAGAAGTGTGCCTGCACTGAGGTCGAACATGTGCCGCGCAAGGCACATGACACCATTCATCGGCTATCTCACATTCCTGAAGGTCGGGCACGTGCGATTGAACCACAGAAGCTTGAGCTTGGCTGTCAAGCAACGGCAGTGGCAGGTTGTTGTGCAGATCGCCCTCCACCCACTGCGAGAGGCTTGGCCTGTGAAGTGCAGAAGGGCCTGCAATGCCGGAGAAGGCTCGAATACAATCGTAATCTCTCGGCGCCAGCATCTTAACGCCAGACGACCACACCCAAACCTCACAGAGCCACAAGGTCCTTAGATAACCCAACCCAGCGAGAAGGTGCTGGCCATAGTCCACTCCGCGGGCTGCGACGGCAGCCGCACTTAAACATTTCCGCAAGAAGCTCCTCTTGCTTGTGATGGCCTTTCCCCATCGTCAGCTCTCAGCATAGCCGTGCATCCAATCAAGGTAATGCAATGCAGTCGCGACGGCGGCTGGCAGCAGAAGCCTTACATAAATTCAACTAGCTACAGGTTCGAGAGGATCAGTCCTCCTTTATACCGGAGGTGCAGAAACGAATCGAGTTCGGCCAGACTGTAAGACAGACTCTGATGGGGCCAAGCTGACAGAAAAGGACTCCGACTGGGTCGCCTCGTGCAACAACGTCAGCGTCAGCCTCGTATTCTGCTTGGAGAAGGACTTTGATTTGTCAGGTCCCCAATCTTTATCGTCGATGTCCTCCATTTCCTCGTGCGCATCTGCTCGCCGTTGGTGTTCCTCTTTTTGTCTCCGAGCTTCCTCCTCCTTCTCGCGCTCCTCCGCTTCTGCCCTCTGCTTCTCCAGCTGGCGCTCCCATTCTTCTTGGAACCTCTGTGCTTCCCGTCTGTCGAGCGCCCGGCGAATCAGCACCACAATGACAATCAGAATCGCCACAAGCACTGCCGCACCGGCAATCACCACTCCGAAGATCTCTTCTTGAAGGTCACTAGGCCGAGAGAGACAAAGGAGGTCCCGACGGGCACTTCCATACTCATCGTCCTGATGATAATAGCAAGTCACGGGATCTCTCCAGGCCCAAATTCGAAACTTGTCACATTTCTCCCTCTCCAGAAAGCCTGTGAGAGCAATGTCTTCGTGCTCACAAGGCACGCTAATGTGGCAAGGTTGCAGCACGAAGCCCTCGGTTCGCTCGGCGGAGGCATCGTAGAAACGCCTGATGAGGTAGGTCCCTGTAACTTCCGTCACCACGCCCTTCTTGGTTTCGAACGCATCCGGCAGCGCCTCTATCTGACAGTCACCTTCAACATACTCCATGTTGCGTAGAAGACTGGACACCAGCAGAACAGATGCTACAACAAAGCCGGAGATTGGAATTATCATCAGAGAGCTGATCAAGATGGCAACCGCCGTCTTCCAAGTAGGAAGGAGATCCAAGAAAGGATCCCAATAGGCAAAAATGAAAATGCGCCAGGCACGGACATACTTTCTCTGAAGCGGTGATCGTATGACATCACCGGTGACTTTGCTCTGGTCTTCCTTGTCCATTTCATCCAGAATCTTGTCAAGATTAGCCCACATCTCAACGCGAGATTCTTTCCAAACCTCGTATGTGGAGCCCTTGGCTAGTGCATGGGCACACGCATTATCAGGTTGTGGAACAAACGCGGGCTGAAATACTGCCTCGAACCGAGCAAAATGCTGTGAGAGTCGCAGGACTTAGGAGCTCGTGTCGGGATTACATACATGCAAAGGTACGTCCATGCACAGATGGCATCGTCTTTACATGGTATTTTGGGTATTAAGCAGGGCCGAGCATCCCAGTTCCAGGGCAACCAGGCCGTCCAATCCAAGGCCGCGAGACCGGTGGGCTCCGGAGCCTCGGAGAAGCTGCTGTCTCCGCGGGCAAGTGCTTTGGCCATAAAGGACTTCGACGCCCGCAAGCCACTCTGGCCCCGCTGCAGGGTGCCATGCCGTGGCTGCTCCAGCTCCGCAGGCTCCGCGGCATCAGAGGTCATTTCCCGGCGCAGTTCCCGGAACCTCTCCCTCGCAGAGGCCTTCTTCTGTTCCTGCTCTGCCTGAGGCAGGCGAGGGTGCGCCACTTTGATGGTGCTCTTGGGCTGGTGGCTGGGGCCTTGGGAGAAGCGGATGGAGGTGCCACTCCTGCTCATTGACGAGCGGCCTGCTGCCATACTGCCGCTTCGGGAGAAGCCTCGGGACATCGAGCGTGCGCTCTTCTTCCTCACCGGCTTTGAGCGCGAAGTTGATGTTGGTTCGTCTGAATCTGAGCTTCCACAGCAACAGCGGGAAATTGCCAGCAAAAGGACGAGGGGACAGCAAAGGCAACGGATGGCAAAAGCCACGTGCTTGCATCTGGACTCAAAGCCAGCCCAAAGCCATGACAAAAGTCTGAGGAATCGGACACAGGGCCTGCAGCATCGTGCGACGCGCCTTGAGCAGGCTCCACAGGCCCGGAACCGCGAAAGCACTCCGAAACCACAGAGGCGGAACTTTCGCCGGCGAGGGCTCGGGTCGCCGTCGCCGCTGGGGTCGCCTGGGTCACTGGGCTCTTTTTCGCTTCGCTTGGGAGAGAAGCTGTCGCCGCCCTCTGCCCAGTCGCGCCCTGGCGACCTCGGGGAGCGGGGGCTCTCTGCCCCGGAAGTTCTTCTTGTCCAGGAGCGAGACAGAGACATCGTGGATGCCGCCTTTTTGGCGGCTCTTTCCTTCATGATGGCTGTTCTGGTCTGAATCGCTTCCTCTCTTTCTGACTCGTCGTCTGGATACTCTGGATAGAGATCGTCTCCCGCCTCCTTTTCCAGAGCCACAGCCTCGGGATCTGCGGGCTCAGCCTCGTCATCGGAGCCCGGCGCCTCGACATCTCCGCCTTCCCCGCCTTCCTCGCTCCGGGTCCCGTCGCTGTCGGAGCTGGAGCTGGAGGACTCGGACTCGGACTCTTCCCTCATTCCCGGGAAATCCCCCAGAGAGGTAGGGCCTCTGGCGCTGCCTTCCCGGCCATGCTGGACGGGTCTATATTCTATGGAGTCGTTCCGGTCTCATACACGATCTTGATGCTGTGACCTTCTTGCTGAACCTGTACATATCCTGGAAGCTATCTGACTGGCTCAGTGATCGCGTCCTCGCAGGACTGATGTCTGACGAACATGTGTGCTAATTAATTCGGGCTACGCTGAAGCCGAAGCCAGCAGTGTCCAACAACATGCAGCGGTTCTCATCGCGTCGTAGATCTCCCACTGCTGCAGCTTCGTTACTTAGAATTCCGATCCGAGGCCGACGAAACGCCCCCGCCCTGCACTTTTCCGTGCATGCTAAACTCGCAGGTCTCGGCATCCTGAAGGGAACCAAAAATGCCAGTCACGTCCGGGCAAGATTGGGTTAAAGCTGCCTGGTTCTCCGAGTCACAGAGTCCGCAGCACTGTACTAAGTGATGGCTGCATCCCTCAGGCTGCCAATTTGCTCTCCTGAAAACTTCGCATTCGGCGCTCCGGCTGCAAAGATCAAAGGTCAAGTGCAGGCAAGTTGCGATAAAGTCGGCCAAGTCCTACGATCGCATGATGGCGGACAAAAACGGATGTCTCAGATGACCCAAAGCTGGAAAGGCCAGCTGCCAGTCGACAAAACACCGCCAGCTCCTTCACTGTCTGGAGTTCAACCGGCATGGGGAAATTGATCCACGTGCCGGCGAGGATGGTCAGGAGTTCGATGCCGAACTCCTCCACGAAAAACACGTCTTGAAGTTGATGAGACCCTGCATGAGGGCATATGAGGAATCCCAATGTCCTTCTCCAGTGCCAGCGCAATGTTGGCGACCTGCTGTTCACCTTCACCAGAAGCGTTACACTGCGCAGGGCCTCTGAGGGGGGACATCTGTTTGGTGCTCTTTCCTGTGGGCAGCCAGGGAACCGATGCTGTGGGTGTGCCCTTCCAGAATGAAGCCAACCATGGGAAGTGGCATCGATGGCTCGGCTGTGGTGCCTGACATCTCCGTCAGCACCCGCTGAACCTCCAGGGACCGCAGCACTGGCTGGCCACAGTCACTCCTTCAGCTTTAGCTTGTAGTACATTGACTTCCTGATGCAGCTGAGGCACTCTAGACAGCGTCTCCGCTGACGCTTGGAGGGTGATCCTCTGAAGTGCAACTGCAACGCCACGTCTTGTTGCCACTAATTACCGCTGCTTGCTTCTCCTCCTCTTGACAGATCCCCTGTACTACCCGACCGTCCCCTCCTCTTCCAATGGCTTCCTCAATTTCCCAGTCGGACTCAGACGCTGAGGGGCAGGCCTGTCGAGCCGCGCGGTCTTGCGCAAGCTGGAGTCGCGCATGCTGGCGCAGTAGGCGATATCCTTCGGTCATCTTCGGTCTCGCATGACTCCAAGATCACGGAAATTGCTGAGACTGTCGTGGTATGGTACTGCAAATGCAAGCGTGGCCATCCCAAACATCTTCTACAGGTCGATTGTGCTAAGATGTGCTGAGAGTCCACTCTCCCATTCCGGGTACTTGCGAAGTCAGCTTGCTGCAGCGGCTGATGCGCTGTGGACGGCGGCCTGTGCAAATAAGAGGTACCGTTTGCCGGAGTCAGTGACGGCAAGTCTTGCCACATCGCCACGGGCCTCTGCGCAGCTGACGAGTAAATGTGAGTGGAGCTTCCCGTGAAGAGATTCCTGGGTGCGTCGTTTTTCCCAGTACAGGCAGCAGGGGCACAGGCGCACACACACACACACAACCTGCCCCCCAAGCGTTGAGAAACTCACAGTTTGACGTTGAACTGTTGAGAACAATCTTTGTTGGTTCCAACTTAAACTTCACCCTGGCTCAACCAAGAAAATTACAAAAGAAGCCCAAGCCGTAGCATCAGGAAAAAGCTTTTTCTGCCCAGGCGGCTCCAGCGAACTGGCATCCCAGGCAGCACCCGGAGCGCGTCCTCAGAGGACTTGGGAGCTCTTGGGAGCTCCGCTTCCAGAGATGCGGATGGACAACAGCAGCACGGGGGCCTATGGGCCTGATCGCATCTATCACATCCTCAGTGGAAGTTGCGAGCTGGTTGATGCCGGTTGAACTTGCCCCGGGTGTCTCAGCGTCTCTGATTCCTAGCTTCAGCATTTCTTCAGACCCGCGGAGAGCGGTTAGTAGCTCCAGGCTAGAGATCAGCAGATTCAGCACTCGCGGCGACCGCTCATGAAAGGCGGCATGTAAGTCTCAGCCTTGCACGCCGGTCGACGCTTTTCCCAACTATCGCATCCCGAATGACAGTGTAGCAACCACAGCATCGGCAGGTTACGGCGTCCTGTTATGAGTTGCTGCGCCGCTGTCTGTATCTCCTGAATCCAAGCTGTTATCAAGCGGATCACATGTCTTGCAGCAATATCCATATTGACACAACGGCTGACACTCCTGGAATTTCATGATGTCCCCTGTCTGCGGCACATCAGGATGATAAACCTGCGCAGCTGACATGAGACCAGAATCCCAAAAAAGTCACGGCACTCCACCAGAATTCCGAAACAACGCAGGGGGGCGTGCTCAATCGAAACCTCACTGCTTTTTTTGATATAGGGGCCTCAATACTCGAATAGGGTTTTGGTGACTTATTTTTTGTTTTAGCTACATAACGCTTTAAAGGACCGTAAGGAGACAGTATTTCCAATTGTTCCGGCCTCTCTAGATACACATCTGTGTATGTATATGTACACACACACATGCAGAAACACAAACACACACATTCCAAAAAGCACATCGGTCGGTTGCCCCAGAATCTTGCAGGCATTGCTTTATTTGCATTATTAGCAGTGTTCAATGTTGCCTTTGCAAGACGGCGGAAGGCCGTTCGAACTGCGTCTTCGTCGACGGTGCCCGGCGGAAGTCCCAAAACCTCCATGCCATCATGCTGTGCATCTCATGTTACATGATCCTGTGCTCCGACATGCGAGCTGGCGTTCATGATAGTTATGCATGGTGAGGAGGTAACTACATGCACTGCGGCTACGGTTGGCACACATGAGACCCAGGCAGTGTATGGATCTGCTTGGTTTGCACGAGCCGTCAAGGGCTTGCCGGTGGTGCCGGCGCCTGCATGCAGGGGCAGCTACAGCACACTCGGTAATGAGCACGCCAACTACACAAGGCCTACAGACATAATGATAGGTAATGATAATGTGGTGAGTCACAGAGCTGCAGGAGGCCTCTTCGGTAAGATGACCACGCTCCTTTCAGGGGGAACCCTCTGCAGGATCTTGGTCTGGCCCGGTCTGCCACCAAAACGTTAGGTTTGCGTGTGACGATACATGGGGGTTTCTGAAAATACGGGACCCTAATATAGTACCCCAAATAGTAGGATCCTTATTATACGGACCCACAAATAAGGTGCCTCTTAATTTCGGAAACTCCCATACATCGGCCTGTGAAGCTCCAGGCATGCCAGGCGACGGAGGCAAATGGAACAAAAATGAGAGCACCTCACGCAGGCATATGCAGGGTTTAGGGTTTAGGGTTTAGGGGGCCGTTGGCAGTGCTAGAGACTGTGCACCGCTAGAAGGGTGCGTGGGTAGACGAGGCTAAATGAGGGCTTGCAACACTCCGCACAGGCGTGAGAAACCCTGTCATGTGGGGTGTCGCTCGAAAACAACACGACTGCAAGCCCTCCATCAAATTCTTCTTCCCGTCGCTTGATGGATGCTGGGTGGTTACATGCACGCGCCGGGTCCCACAAACAAGAACAATCCAGGGTCCAGGGGGCGGAAGGTTTAAACACGTGGGGGTTCTCTAAAATGGAGTCCTTTTTACAGGTGCCGTACTGTTTGCGAACCGAAAAAAGACTCGAATTCAAAGAACTACCCACATAAAAAGATCCATAAGAAATACAGTCGGAGCACGTCACGACTGCTCCGGTTGCAGTTCCAGCAGCCTACCAGCAAGTCTGACTGAGGAGCTGGCTCAAAATGGAACGCCTCTGCCGGATCATGGCTGGTGCACGTTGCAAATGCTGCCGGGCGTGGGAGGTTTGCATCGAATCGAGTCTCAGCCATGTGTTTTTGCCATATGTTTGCTATCGTCGCTTCAGGAGAGTGGTAGGGTCATACCTCATGCAACAGCGCCGAGTTGAGACGTGCTTTGCATTCATGATAGTATGACATTTCGTCTCTAGAGCCAAAGGCTAGCGGCTAGCGCACAATGCATCATCAGGCATGCAGAGCACGGAACGATGACGCCCTCACAGGATGTCGTGCTTTCTGGTCGCGCTTTGAGAAACCTATCGGCAAACTACGCCTGAACGAATTCGAGCCAACTGGCCTCATAATTGCTGCAAGAGACGGCAGAGGTCCACAAATGACCGCAAAGTGCCATTAAAGAAAACTACGTCCGGAACAAACGTCGGACAAATGAACGCGCGTTCATCTGAGATCATCGGAGCAGCAGCGTTGCTCCAGGGAAGCGCTTCAGGCTCTGGCGCAGGTCCCGAGATCCGAATGCGTTCCTTGGATCTCCAAGCTTTGCAAGCTCAAGCCCAGGCAGCATTTCCTTGATCGGGTGCAAGGCACTCCAGAAAGCTGCATCCCTTCATAGTTGCTGTCGACAGCCTATCCCTGATTACGGCCGTTATCTCGGAACAGCTGCCGCTCTTGAAAGATGCGCACCGGGTCGTTTGCCTCATCGAAGGCAACCCGTTCCTCGGAGTTGGATGCATGGCAATCACGCTGATGTTTCAGCATGCTCGTTCCTCTAGCACTTCCATCAAAACAAAGCAGACAAGACAAGCGGTGACAGATGGTGATAGTGGAACGGAAGCCAGGTGGCAGCCTTCCAGTACTCTGAGGAGTCCAGCTCCTGCTTGGTCAAGGGCAGCTGTGGCAGGTACTCCACCTGCAGTGTAGGATTTAAGTCGTAGCCAGCCTGTGCTCCACAGCACGTATTGCAAACGTGACTTCTTGACGCAGACAGCGATTGATGCATTGGCAATTTTGCCTCCGTCTAGATCCAGCAAACGGAACGTGTTTGTAGATTCCCGACGAGTCTGCTGCATTCCAGAGCAACTGGATGAGTCCAGCAATTTCGACAGCTTAGTGTCCGTCAATTTGGGCGTGGGGCTATAAGGAAGGGGTCGCGGGCAGTTTCCCTCAAAGTTTGACACGCAAAGAACCAAGCCAGTCTAGCAGCCGCACGGCATGCAGCCAAGACACGTCCTGAGGCTTCACTCCACCAGCTTCCTGAAAAGCAACGCGCCGGTAAAAAACAAGTAAGACCCTCCGGGATCTAGGGGCTCGACCTGGAAAGCCCTTCAGCATACACCCCTCCAACTTGCCAGTAACCTAGGCAGAACCTTATAAAACCGCTGTAGATCCCGGGTCACACGACATCTCATTGCACATGCGAGATTCGTTTGCGATGCGAAAGAAGTCATTCAACTCCTCCAAGCTCTTCCTTCGCACGAAACGCCAGGCGCAGGCGAAAAAGTTCGTTCCAATAGATTATATGTAGCGTATAACATATGACATCCTATATTCCTTTACACTAAAGCTGTATCCTGTATAGCGTATGTCTATTATGTGCTATATGTTATGCACTGCAAATTTTGGAATATGTACTATATGGGGTTTACTATGCTTTATACAAATATTCAAAATTAAATATTGCACATATTCGCTACATGTTGTACACGGTACTTCCACAAAGTAACATGATTTTTTCTGGCATGCTAGGTGTATTATGCTATCTAACAAATATTGCACATCATATATGATGTACTATATGTGGTATCAGTCCTGTACAATTTGCTGGCCACGTCGGCGTCTTTGCGCTCGCTCAACTTGCTTCCTTAGCATCTCCCATAGGCCACATATGATTACAAATCGACAAAAAAAGTCACTCAGCAAGGTGCGCAAATGCCTTCCAAGCGTCGCAGTTCGTTGATGGTCGCCTGGAATTTCCCGGCAGCCTTTCTGGCCTCATCACCCTGAGATCCAAGCACCGTTTCGGAATTACGGTTTAGGGTTAGGGCTTTTTGTTTATCACCGCTTTTCCTGTCCGCAGGGTTCTGTGTTCGGGAATGCCAGGTGGTTAGGGCATAGGGTCTAGTGCGGCTAGGGGTTTCTAGATGTCAAGACCCCAGACCTTTCGGATTCGGGAGTCCCGGTTTGGGTGGCTCTACAACTCATCCGCCGCTCTGGGAGCAAAAGCTGCCTTATGGGGGGGGCGAGCGCTCTCTATGGTGGAGCTGTGAGCATTGTCCGGCGACCTTTCACCCAAAACCCCAAACCTAGGGGTTTAGGCTTTGAAAACCCCGAGCAAGATCGTAGTACCGTAACACTCAAATCCTATTTTGAGAGTTCTCTAAACTAGGGTTCCATTCTTGGGTCTCCAGAATAGTTCGGCACTCTAAAAAAGGATCCCAAATGGAACCCTAAGGTGGAGAACTAGCCATTTGGAGGTCTATGCACCCCGGAAGGCAGGCCGCAAGCCCGGTGTTTCCGGCGAGGCTCGAAACTCGAGTCTGGATCCCACACTTCGAAGCCGACCATCCTTCGACTTTGAACCCGGGAGCCGACAGGAGATGTGCAGGGAGACTCTGAGGGGTGGTCGAGGGTTTAGGGTTTGGGGATGGGATGGGTGGAATGGTGAGACGAGGCTAGAGAAGTGGCTTGCAATGGGCTTCGAGGTTCAGCTGGAAGTCCGGGATGGATTCGGGCTGCTCCCGATACCCTTTGTGCTCTGCAAGGCGACTGGTACATTGAGAATCGAAAGAATTCGTGGCAGTGTGCTTTGCACTCTTATAGTATATAAGTGCCGGACAGGAAGAGCGGTGTAGTCAGTGCACCTCGGTATCTGCATAGATGAGTTGCAAGGAGGGCTGAGACCATCACAAATGCGCTTTTGAAGGTGCCAAAACCTCCACTGTCATGATCTCGTGTCCCACCCCTGTGCGCTGCATGTCGCAAAGTACAGGAAGTGCTTAGAGCTCTTCTCATGCCTTTCGTGACTACCTGCACCGGTGCCTACATCTCTGCACGACGGCCTGTCAGTCAAAAAGATCCAGCTAATTAGTCAAGCAAGATTCTGGAGTCCATCCTAGCAATGGCCTTTGGCCGTAAGCAGATGTCATGAATCTAGGCGAGCGGCGCTCTACAAGCGAGAGTCCGCCTCCAGGCCCTGATCCTGCTCGGCACTTGTAGGCTTTCGAGGTTGCTATAGGAATTCGGCAGCTTCCGCGAAAGAAGTCGTATTACTCGATCCACCGATCCACGAAACGTAGCGGCGTGACCGGGAGCCCTTCCACCCACTCTGGGCTTGTCTGCCGAGCAAAGCAAGGGATGCTTTGGGCCACACATTGTAGAATTCATGGGTATCCCAGTATAACCCAACTCAACATCCATCGCGAGGGAAGTTCGTGCCTGATGTCACGACCCGCTGCAGCTCCGAAAGAGCCTGCCAATGCTACGAATTTGCAGCCAACTCTTAGCTCATAATGAACCAAAATTGAGCAATGCCTGACAAAAGTACAGCGGCTGAATGGCTTGTTCGGGGATGCTCTGTGAAAAGTTTGACGTTCTCGTGCAGAGGCCTGGCCGGCAAGGCACAACCCGCCACCACAGTCTTCATCACTGACCTGCCAGGCGCACGAGACGAAGGCAACAAAACACTCGCAGAATGTCTTTCGCAGCTGACACACACATTGGCCTTGAGACCGTCCCTGGTATCTTCACCGCTTCCCCTGGCATGAAGAGGAAATCTGTCGGACTGCAGCTCCAACATCAACTAATGCTCTCACAATATCTCACAATGACAATAGCCCGCAAATAATGGACATGTGTCTTACAGACGATACGCTGGCCAGCTGCTCGAGATGCACGGCAGCCTAAAGCCACGATGGCCGGCTTGGATTGCACAAAACAACAGGACAGTAAGCAACAAGGGGATACAAGGGGCCGAGCCTTGAAACCAAATCGCCGACATAGAAACGATACCACTCGGCGGATTCCCGAACGGACACGGCCTGGAGGGCAAGTCAGAACATTCCAGAACATTGCTTTGCGTCTCGAGTCCAACGTTCTGTTAAGCCTCTATCGCTCATCAACGCTTCCTTCTTCGACCAGATTCGAACAATTGCCTCACGCGACTCTGACTCTGCCATCTGACATTGATTCGTGAACTCCTAGGACCTAGGATGTCATGGCCCCTTCAGCTCCTATAGTCCGAAGAACCCCCCCTCGAACCCAAACTCCGTGCCGCCTTGCCCTTGTACAGCGACAAGCGCTCCTCCGGGCCTCGTCACTGCAACGACTCGCAGTCTCCCATAAAGCGATCCCTGAAGTCCTGAGAACTCCTAAGACTGCCCTAAAGCCCGAAACATCCCGAAACACAGCTGAGGGCTGAGGCAAGGACCCTGCTGCGCTCGTGCCGGCAGCGGGCAGAGGATGCCGAGAGCCGGCAGCAGCGCTGATCGCCGGGCCTCCGGCGTCCAACAGAATCGGACTTGCAGTGCACTGCAGGCGGGGAGCCGAGTTAAAAGGTCCTTAATGAAACTCCATGCCAGCGCGCTGACCCAGGTCGCGACAGGCTTGAAGTTGAAGGAGGTGTCCGACCCCCATACAAGCCCCAATCGAGCCCCAGACGCACAAAAGTTGTGTGTACAGACAGACAGACAGACAGACAGACAGACAGACAGACAGACAGACAGACAGACAGACAGACAGACAGACAGACAGACAGACAGACAGACAATGCAGAGTACTACGACGTACTTGTTCTGTACATGTATACATATACTATACTATAATATAATATATAATTTTCTACATAATCATATATGATTAGGGTTATACATAACCATATGTGAGTAAAGTTGTGCAACACTCGTCTGTCTAGGTAGAAGCGTATGCAAGACAGTACCTACCATAGACCTTACAGAATGTGCCAGAGGAATGGCTAAATATGTGCCGAGATACTATCGGCGAAGTGAAAACAGTGGTCACGCCGCAGAAGCAGAACAGCAGCAGCAGCGGCTGCACCTTCCGTAGCACTCGACTTGACATTCCGTGGCCCTGTTGCGGATGCCCTTGATATGATAAGTCAATTTTAGGGCATAGGGCTTACTTTTTGGGACAGATCAGACAAGGAAAACGCCCAGCTAACGCCCCATCTTTCTGTGCAGCCGGCCAAAGCGAAGCGGCTGCGACCAGCATGGCGCGGCTTCGCCATGGGTTTTCGCTGCTGGGCTGACATGCAGTTTGTCATACCACCAACAAGTATGCAACACCCCTATGCAAACTTCTGCCTCGGGTTGAGGAGTGATCATGGATGCACATAAGCCAATTACCCTAGCACAACATGGTTAGCACAACAAAAACACTCACATGAATAATCTCACCTGCAAAGCAAGACCAGATGAGCCGGCATTCACCAAGGCTGCCGAATATGCTTCCTTCTGAATGCGCCGTAGCTCGGGGACGGTTTGTTCGTTGACGCACATGTCTGGTATCCTGCACACCTACACGGCATATGTACACAACTAGGCCGTGCAAAGAATCTGAACCCTGACAAGTCCAGATCCCTCGCAAAGCAGAACCTTGCCCAAAATCCTGTTCCACAAGCTCCGGGGAGGTTCAAACATCTCAAAGTCTATTCCATGCGAGCAGGCACTCGGACCGTCTCGCTACCTAGAAAGTTCCACTGTGGACGATCCCCTGTTGCCAAGGGCACTTCGTGCCCTCTTTGACAAAGGAATCCGTGGCCCAGTCAATGCTAGAACCAGTTAGGTTTCTGCAAAATCCTAGGACTACACCTTACAATTGCTTTCGGAAAGCTGCTGGCCACGGAGCATGCGGGAAATCCGAGCTACCCCTCGATTCAGTCATCCGTGAACTCCACGAGCAGCGTGCACTGGCCCTGCTAGCGAGTCTTGAAGCTCCACAGTGAACACACGGCTTAGGCCTTGGGATGCCCGGGCCTTAAGGCCTGCAGCCGCCAAAGTGATGCTCCGATCCTGCGCTGGAGGACTGATGCTGAGATTCGCACAACGGCTAGAACATAGCAACGGAGCAGGCGTGTCGGGTTAATCCTTTTCGCGAAGCTTACGCGAAATCCAGAGCAGATCCAAGCGAAACGTCACTGTGTATCTGAGAAATTCGGCCCGCAAGCCACAGCAGCAAAAGTTCGTCAGCACCGGGGTTGGCACTGGCTTCTGCATGCTGCTGCGACCAAATACACGTGCCGCCGCTGAGACTGCAATGCAAGTCGGCCCCCGCTTCTGCTGGTAGCAAATGAGGCAGCCAAGTTCGGTGCGACGCAACCGGAACGAATGCTCTTCACCACTGCATGGCACCGCAACGGATGGGCTTGGATTGTCGACGTCAGAAACCGAAGTGGTCTGGTTGACAACAACCCGGGTCGACTTGGCTCACTTGTAGCAAGTGATGCACTTCGTAACGAGCGACAACTCTCTGCGACTCCGAAGTGCAAAATTTCGTACTTGGCGTGCCTGTGTGCTCGGAGGAGATGGCATCGTGTGCATCTCTCGCCCTCAATCCTCCCCGGTAGTGCTCCCATGGTCGCGGTCTGCAAACTCCTGCCCAGAAGCACTGACCAAGCCATCAAGGTCCCGAAGGAGGTCACCTTGCACGCAAGAGGTGCAACAAAATTCAACACATTCCAAGTGGTGACTGAAGGGACTGCTCTTGCCGACAAGTCGCGAGCTTGCGAAACCTTCTCAGCAGATGTTGGACGGCTTTCCAGAAAGCCTAGAAGCAAGCTTTGCGCAGAGGCGCCGGTCCGCGTGACGTGGCTCACCTCTGCCCGTCGATCCAGGAGGGTCTTGACCTAGCGACAGCTTCACACGTCTCCCACACATTATCTAAGTATAGTGCATACACGGACGCAGCAGAATGCAGCTGAGGTACAACGGACACCTCACCTCTGCAGCATGCCGCCAACAGAGGAGTGACTTCTATGTCACATGCAGCATCCAGGTCTGCGCAGAAGTCGCACAATGCGTGCACCAATTCGTTGTCGCCTTCCTCGGCTGCGGCCTGAAAAGGACCCCCACAGTGAGAATCCGAAGATGGATGATCTTAGCTGCCGATTCCCGCCTGCAGAGGGGAGACCCCGTAGCTGTCCCGACCATTCACATCACACCTGGCTGTCAAGCTGTATCTGTCAGATGTAAGTTCTAGAGTATGTAAGTGTCATATACAACTTCTGTGAATAACTAGGTTCGAGATATCTGTACGCTGCCCACTCATCCTGGCAGGGTCAGCACTAACAAAGTGGCAGCTGAACCTCTGCGCCACGAGGTAGTCAACCAACTGCAGGTAACCTGATGGGGGCTCACCGGCCCGTTTCGGCCCGGGCCCGGGGTTTGGAGCTTAGGATCCTCAACGCTAAACCCCTACCTGGGCCCCATAAAACCGACCTTTTTTAGGGATCCTTGTTGTAGTTTCAATATATATATATATATATATATACATATATATCCTTAAATTAAAAAAAGGTAGGCCCCGCGGTAAACCCTAAACCCAACGTCGCTGGAGCCTCCACGCACGGCGAAATGCAGAGCGGCGTTGTCATCGGGCCCAAGCACGCAGTCAGCACCTGCCTTGCGCAAGAGCTTCACCTTGACTCACGCATTTGAAGCATACGTGGGCCTACATGAAAGGATAGTGGAGCTCAGTTATTGCTGCTTAATTCCAGAAGAAGATGAGGTCGAGTCTCCATGTTGAGGTTGCCGTGCAGGGCGGCAAAACACATTGGAGTCCAAGCGTTGTCGTCCTGGGAATTCGGATCTGCCAAACTTCTGAGGGCGCTCTCGACCACTGAGATGTCTTGGTCATGGGCAGCAGACAGAAGCATCGGCGACCAATGGCTCGGATGCTGGATCAGGTTCACCTCGACCGGCTGCGGGAAGCCGGCTAGGTCTGTGGCATCGTCAAGAATGGCTTTGTCAAGTAGGATACTTGACAGAAAGCACCCCTGCGCCAGAATCCCGAGGTGCTCCTTGAGCTTCTCGACGGAAAAGGGGGTCTCTTCTGAGAGGATCTGCTGTCGCTCACCACGCAGGCTGCACACGATGATGTGCACCATTGGGTCTCAATCTCTAAACAGTTAGACAATGCGTCGTTAGTTGCATCCTGGCATACACCTGCGGTTTAACAAGACGTCCAGAGAGATACCTAAACCCTAAACCCTAAACCCTAATCACTGAGACTTCCGAGAAGCCTGAGGCCGCTCAGAGAGCAGGGAGAAACAGCAAAGAGTCTGCTTGGTCACGACGAGCTAACAGGCTGTATCACGTGTTACGGCAACTTGACTCTGCAGAAAATGAAGTCTATGGACATTAAAGAGCGCGACCTAACCGTCGAGAACTCCAAGACTTCGGTGTTGCTCGGCAACGCCTTGTTAAAACTGGAAACAACTTTGCTGAAAAGAGTCTCGGAGCTAGATTTGCTGGTTACATTATCCCGTGATGCATACATCCTACGGTCGCACAGCCTTGAAACCCCAATCCCATAGTTGGAGTTTTTGGGTTGGAGGGGGTTAGTTAGTTCTTCCCAACTCACCCCCCAACCCTATGCGCATCTGCAACCACTGAAACCGAGGCCGCAGATCGAAATTGTCTAAGGGTAATCGAGCAGTTGCGACGAGGAAGGCCTCCTGAGTAAGGGGAGACTCTGGTTCAGGCTGGCAAGTTGGGTTCACTGAAGCCTCACCCGCTTAGACCACGGAAGACGATGCGAGAGAAGCAACGTAGGCCCTCAGGCTCAGATGCTCGGATTTGTTCTGTGTTCCTGCCTCGTAGGTGCGCCGCGGCATGGTCTCCACAAGCCGAAACTCGCGAGTCACCAGAGCCTCCGAGAAGCCGTTGCCCTTTCCTTTTCGCTGTCTTGTCACATCAGACTATGCCATATCATGTTGCAGGTGGTCACCTCTGATAGCAGATCATGCATCGGAGTGGGCCATTTACGATTCTCTTGCAGACTGATAGGCGTACGAGCTTAAGACGTCTTCACGGTCTGAGAAACATGGTGTACAGAAAATGCACAGAGGGTAAGGGGCATGGAACATATCGCCACCACGTGGTCCCCACCTCACCACCTTCGACGCAGGCGTAGGCATAGACCTGAAGAGGCAAGGATTCGTCTCTCATGATGCCCGCGAAGAGAATCGAACCGTACCTGGCCAATGCTGTCCTCAGGTCGGAAGGCCCGCTTCAGCCGCCTAAGAGCACATGACGGAACAAGCCGGGCTTGGTCGGATCCATGTTGGGCCTTCCATCGGGAATGCGGATCTGGAACTGAAGCCGGCCAGCTTCGTCAGCGGGGGGCCTCGGTGGGTTGACATGCTGAGAGCTTCCCACGGCACACGAAAACTGCTCATCCTCAGGCTCGTCATTGCCAATCAGAAAGCATACCAAGATGCCAACAAACACAGGAGTCAGGAGCCAGGCAGTCGGAATGCCTTCCTCTTTTATTTCACGGTGGGCACTCTGGTCTTCGCTTGCTACGTCTCTTGCCAGAAGGCCAGCGTCATATCGTCATATCCGTCGGGAGTCAAACTTGCCGATTCGGCCCATGACCATGGCGGAGGCGTTGCGGCCAGTCGCGGGGCCCTGGCTCAGCACCGCCTCCTGACACTCTGGAGACTGGTTCCGTAGGGTGTCGGCACACCTCTCGTCCAGACTGTGCTCAGCAATAAAGCTTTCAACAAGCTCCTGCAGTCTCTCGCCGTCTGGTGGGGGCATCGTAAGCTCTATAGCAGATGCGCCAAACGCCGGATCCTTCTGTGCCTTCGCTATCCTGCCCATGACCATTGCTGAAGGATTCCGTCCTTCAGCTGGGCCCTGGCTAATTACGGCACGCTGCACCTCTACTGGTAGGGCCAGAAGCGCGTCCCTGCATTTTGTATCTAACGCATTCTCTGACACAAAGTCCTCCACGAGGAGTATCCTGGCCTCATCGAAGGGCTCACCAGAGTGCTCATTTCCGTATGTCGCAGCTGGTATCCTTGTCGGGTAGCTGGGAGGAGGGGGTGTCGGCCGCGGTGTTCGCGAACGTTCCCGGAGGAAGCCCGTCGGGGCACCTACGGGCAAACCTGCTCCCCGCATGATAGGCATAGGAGCGCGGTTACTTGGGGCATGGCCCTGAAGGGCATCCACGGTTGCCTGCAGCTCTTGGAGGTGGCTGGCTTGCAGCTGGATTGTCTTCTCAGCCTGGAAGAGGCGCCGTTCCAGGCGTTCGAAGTCACCGCGGGCCACCATCAGCTCATCGCTTCGGAAATTACTGGTTAGAGGCTGACCAGACGTTCCTCGTCACTTGGACCGACAAGGTCGGAAGACGGAAAAACGGGGGGGGCTTCTGACTGCTTCCAGAACACATGCAACAAACAGCCGCACTTCCGCGGGAGCGCGGCTCCGGCGTGATGATGCTCTTGGCCTGGTTCAAAAGATTTGAAGTGTCATCGGAATCACTTTAGTCATGTGTCTATCGCACCCCTCCTCACCTCTGCACACCACTACGACGACACATCGCAGTTTCAGCAACCCATGCCTCATCCAGCTTCCGTGAAAGGTTATCCTGACGCGCCAGCTCAGCTGCTTCTGCCTGGACCACAGCTGGAGACTTGTGTAATCTTTTGGCCGATTCATGGCGCATGATTCGCATCCCGCCTGCTTGGCTTTGGACTCCTGCTCTTCAGCTTCTTGCTTCTTCCGCTCCTCCTCCTGCTTTAGCCTTGAGGCAAGCAGGCCACAGTATATTAGGAGACAAAGGCTGGAGAAAACAGGATCTGGCTTCCCTGCACTTGGCGACAAGAACTGATTATGTGGAGTCTTGGTGCCGTGCAGCGCTGAAAAAAATCTACTCTACTACTACTACTACTAC